>ONZH01001249.1:0-78146 GCA_900303285.1 Rhinella marina | reverse complement strand
AAATGAGAGAAAAAATGTATTCCCTAGACTGCACTACAGATCCCAGCAAGCCAAGGTACAGCAGGAGCAGCAGCAAAAATGAGTACTGAGAGGACTTTGGGCAATTTCTTTGGGGTCTGTGTGGACCACGTGCTGTCCCTTCTGCCACCAGTCGCTGTGCACAGTGTGCAGCCAAGATGGCGGTAGCTGCACTACAAGTCCCAGCCAGCAGCCAGGAGGAGACCAAAAAAAAAGGTGCTTGTAGCCCTTAGAAGGGCTGTTGGGTTCTTTGAGGACGATTCCTGCCTAACCAACATCTAAATTGAGGCCCTAGCACTCTCCCTGACAGACAGCAGCTCTATCCCTAATCTCATGCAGGCGGCGTCTGACACCAGCAGCGCGGGACCAGATTCTTATATTCTCAGGTCATCTGATCTGGCCAGCCAATCCCTGCTATCGACTTGTAGGGGTCCCCCGTGATGCTAGGAGTTACCAAAGACTCTCCTGCATGTTGATTGGCTGAGAAAAGGCGCCTAACATGCAGGAAGAGAAAGATGCCATTTTCTCGAGGATCGTGATATGCTTGTCCGAGTATCGAGCATGTACGAATACCCTAATGCTCGAACGAGCACCAAGCTCGGACGAGCATGTTCGCTCATCTCTAGTTCTTAAGTATGACAAGACCTTGCCTTTAGCGCAATGAAATGTCAATTTAACAACTATCATATTAAATTTCAAAGACTGAGCATGGAGGAGGTAGTACCTTCTGAAAAGCCTTGCCTTACACGCGAAGTGAGCTTATCACACCGGTCAGCTTTGGAAAATGATACCTAATACATTTTTTTAAATTTTTTTACCATGCTAAATCAATATCAATTTCATTAAACAGTTTAATAAAAAGTAATCTGATAAAGTCTGAGTGGCTGTGAAAAAAATGACATAGCAGCAAGCATGTAGCATATAACTACTGAGTTATTTTTCTATATAGTCGATCAATGTAAACTAGTTCCTGTGTTACGTTTTTAATTTCCTCTCTATTAGGAATGCTAGCACAGCAGAAATAATTCACTTAACACTCTCTGTCGGACCATTAGTGAGGAGTTAGAGGTGGTTAGTCAATTCTAGAACCTCATCTCCACAATATATACTGATCACATATGCTCTCTCTATAGAGTAGCTGCTGGAAAATATTATGGCCAATATTCTGTGATCTGATACTGTTACATATCAGGTATGGATCAAATGTGTCACTTCAATAGTCTTGGCTAAGAGCATTATCTAAGCACTCATCCTAGTCTTTAGTAGTATGAAGTCCAGTTATGTCATTTGTATTTTCATACTTACTTGCATTCTGATATTATGCTTCCTAAAACCAACAGTAAAATACATTGGGAGAACTCTTGTGCTCACCCACCTGATGGCGAGATCTCAAAAAGGAGTCCTCCAAATGCATTTTAGTGCTGGTTTGTGGGCACACAGTGTCAGAATGCAAGTGAGTATGAAGATATTACATAATCTGAATCAGTGTCACTTATACTATACACTGCTTACTCTAGTTTTGGGGGGTGTTTTGGAGCTGAAAGATTCACTTTAACCCTTGTGCATGGATCTGGACTTTGCTGCAGGCGAACTAACAGGCCGTTATCTCTTGGAGTAATTACTGTTCAAGTGACTGCTGATCCAAGGGGTTAAATCACACCAGAGCCAAGCACCTAGAGATCATAGTAACATAGTTTACAAGGCCGAAAAAAGACATCTGTCCATCCAGTTCGGCCTGTTTTCCTATAAGTTGATCCAGAGGAAGGCAAAAAAACCCTGTGAGGTAGAAGCTAGTTTTCCCCACTTTAGGGAAAAAAATTCCTTCCCGACTCCAATCAGGCAATCAGAATTACTCCCTGGATCAACGACCCCTCTCTAGTAACTATAACCTGTAATATTATTACCCTCCAAAAATACATCCAGGCCTCTCTTGAACTCTTTTAGTGAACTTACCATCACCACCTCCTCAGGCAGAGAGTTCCATAGTCTCACTGCTCTTACCGTAAAGAATCCTCTTCTATGTTTGTGTACAAACCTTCTTTCCTCCAGACGCAGAGGATGGCCCCTCGTCACAGTCACAGTCCTGGGGATAAATAGATCGTGGGAGAGATCTCTGTACTGACCTCTGATATATTTATACATAGTTATTAGATCTCCCCTCAGTCGTCTTTTTTATAAAGTGAATAAGCCTAATTTTGATAATCTTTCTGGGTACTGTAGTCCACCCATTCCAGTTATTACTTTAGTTGCCCTCCTCTGAACCCTCTCCAGCTCTGCTATGTCTGCCTTGTTCACAGGAGCCCAGAACTGTACACAGTACTCCATGTGTGGTCTGACTAGTGATTTGTAAAGTGGCAGGACTATGTTCTCATCACGGGCATCTATGCCTCTTTTGATGCAACCCATTATCTTATTGGCCTTGGCAGCAGCTGTCTGACACTGGTTTCTGCAGCTTAGATTTCTGTTCACTAAAATTCCTAGGTCCTTTTCTATGTCAGAGTTACCCAATATTTTACCATTCAGTATGTACTGGTGACTTGCATTATTCCTTCCCATATGCATAACTTTACATTTGTCAGTGTTAAACCTCATCTGCCACTTCTCTGCCCAAGCCTCCAGTCTATCCAGATCCATCTGTAGCAGTGTACTGTCCTCTTCTGTGTTAATTACTTTACACAGTTTAGTGTCATCTGCAAAAATTGATATTTTACTGTGCAAGCCTTCTACAAGATCATTAATAAATATATTGAAGTGAATAGGGCCCAATACTGACCCCTGTGGTACCCCACTAGTTACAGTGACCCAATCTGAGTATGTACCATTAATAACCACCCTCTGTTTTCTATCACTGAGCCAGTTACTTACCCACATACAGACATTTTCTCCCAGGCCAAGCATTCTCATCTTATATACTAACCTTTTATGTGGTACAGTGTCAAATGCTTTGGAGAAGTCCAGATATACGACATCCATTGATTCGCTGCGGTCCAGTCTAGAACTTACCTCCTCATAGAAACTGATTAAATTGGTTTGACATGACCGATCCCTCATGAAGCCATGCTGATATGGAGTAATTTGCTTATTTTCATTGAGGTACTCCAAGATAGCATCTCTTAGAAAACCCTCAAACAGTTTACCCACGACAGATGTTAAGATCAGTCAAAACCATAGTCAGGGACAGACTGAGGTCAAGTAAAGCAGTGTAATTCAAAATCAGTCTGATGGTCAAGACAGGCAGCTCTGGGTAAGTACAGAGATCAGTAAGAGGTCTTCAGGTAAGGGTCAAATCTGGAAATTGGACAGAAGTCAGTACATGGGCAGATGAATAAGAACAGCACACCAGGAATCTAGAGAACTAGAACCTATTGCTCAGACACTTTCCAAAGGGTGCCTTATGTACCCCAAGGTGGCTAGCCTTTGACTGTGAAAAAAATAAGAGTCACTGTGCATTGGTCCTTTAAGAGCCAGAAGAAGTGTGAGAAACAGGAAACAGAGTTCAGCCTGCATGGAGGTGGATTGAGCATGGAATAGAAGGAGGGAAATACAGATAGATATCGAAATACAGAATGCAAAGTATAGAGCCGTGGCTGAGCAGTAGTAGGCATAGACCACTGCCATAACAGTTACACTGCATGTATTGGGACTCTCTGATCTAGTGTAATCACATTTCAGTACTGAGCAACATTGGCAGTTTGCAGCAAACAAACACATCTTTCATTTCATATTTTCTTGAAAAATGAAATATTTGCTGTGATTGGTTCTTATAAACAAAGATGTTTCTTCTTTCAGACAATTAAAAAAACTGCCCCAATTTGTAGTTCCAGAGCTGTTCAGTCTAGCCTTTTTCGACCTTTTTTCACTCATCTGGTCATCCTATTTCCAGACTTACTAATAGTTTACATATCATGGTAAACCCTCTGTATTTACTTGGATGTGCCCTTTCTTATTGTTTATTTTGACACAGATACGCCTACCTCCTGGAGGGTGTTCTTGACAGGCCAACTCTTGTGAAAAGGGTTTTCTTCACCAGGGATGTTATTCTTTTTTCATCCACATCAGCTATTTTCTGTGGTTTTCCATCCCTTTTGGTGTTTTAAAACTTATCAGTGTGTTCTTTTTTTTAAAGAGTGATTTAAAAAAAGCCTGCACCATATATTAGAGGATTTCCCCAGAAAGGATATTTATCTCTATATCCAAAGAATAGATGATAAATGGATGATTGATGGGAGTCCCAAATTCTCTGTTTCTCCTAACATTGCATGTATTTTTTATGGAAGGATGGTTGAGCATGCGTGTTGATGTGCCTTGTGGCTTCTGCATTGCAGAAAATGGCACATTCTTACATAAGTGGCTTCTTTAACCTTCCAATCAGGGTTAATTGTCTAAGCTATTACAAAGCCACATATTTCCAATGAGCTCACATAAAGTTTAAATAAAATAGCAGCATGGATGCTAGACTGAGGCCCCACTCAAATTCCACTTCACTGTGGTTGTGCATTAAGGAAGAATAGAGGATTCCATGTTCTAATTGAAAGATAATAAATGTCTTCTCTGGGAAATTCGCTAAAAGTCTGAACATAACGTTTTTTGTCAGTATTACATGTTGTTTCAAATGATGTGATCAGAAATGAGCATATTTCTTGAACTTCATTTTAGGTCCGAATGTAAAGAACCGGTCAAAAAAATTGGATTTGGGTCCAAATTGATTCTACTTGAATCAAAAGTGCTTGAATTGCCTTGAAAATTGGTGTATGACATTCAGAGGTCTCTTAGGACTTTTTTCTCTCTTGTCTTTATCTCTTTTTTTATTTTTTTTTCTCAAATTTTCTCTCTGTCTCTCTGCCCCCCTTAATGACAGCAATAGAAAATAATTAGAGATGAGCGAACACTAAAATGCTCGGGTGCTCGTTATTCGAGACAAACTTTTCCGGATGCTCGGTTGCTCGTTTCGAGTAACGAACCCCATTGAAGTCAATGGGAGACTCGAGCATTTTTGCAGGGGACCAAGGCTCTGCCTAGGGAAGGCTGGGTGAAAACCTGGAAACATCAGAAAATGATGGAAACTCCACGGAAATGGACAGGAAACAGCAGGGGCAGCATGCATGGATGCCTCTGAGGCTGCCTAATCCCACCATTACCCCAAATTCTCCTGCAACAGCCTGGTGGTTACCCTCATGGCAATTGTGCTCACCCAGACCAAGAAAGGCGAGGCACATGCCCATCACATGTTAGGGAAGCACCCAACTAGGTGCAACGAAGGTCCATCACCCATGCCCATGCTGGCACTGCTCTCCTATCACCAGCCACACGATGCAGGCATAAGCCTGACACAGCATGGTGATGACACCAACAAGTGACCAAGTTAGATGAGGTAGCAGGTGAACCACCCAAAAATTTAGCCTGACGCAGCATGGCAGTGACAACAGAGTGAGCGAGTGACACTGCGGGAGCAGGCGAACGACATAAACATTTTTCGTGGCCCTGTATGGCGGCGGTGACAACAGAGTGACTGAGTTAGTATGCGGTAGCTGGTGAAGCACCCAAAAATTTAGCCTGACACGGCATGGCGGTTACACCACCAATGACTTTGTCCGACTGAGAATGCAGTGAAATGGCTTTAGTTGAGCCTCCAAAAATTTTTTTCTTTTCGGAGTACATAAAGTCGACCCTCAGCAAAAAATTTTTTTTTTAAATGTCGGTACTTGCGCCTCCTGAAAAATTGTTTTGGACTGTCTGTTTGACGCTCCTGAAACATTGTTTTACACTGTCTGTAGTTGACACTGCGGAAAAATTGTTTGGAGAGAGGGCCTGTAGGTGGCCCTCCGGAAAAATTGTTTAGAAAGAGGGCCTATAGGTGGACCTCCGGAAAAATTGTTTGGAGAGAGGGCCTGTAGGGGGCCCTCCGGAAAAATTGTTTAGAGAGAGGGCCTGTAGGTGGACCTCCGGAAAAATTGTTTGGAGAGAGGGCCTGTAGGGGGCCCTCCGGAAAAATTGTTTACAGAGAGGGCCTGTAGGTGGACCTCCGGAAAAATTGTTTGGAGAGAGGGCCTGTAGGGGGCCCTCCGGAAAAATTGTTTAGAGAGAGGGCCTGTAGGTGGACCTCCGGAAAAATTGTTTGGAGAGAGGACCTGTATGGGGCCCTCCAGAAAAATTGTTTAGAGAGATGGCCTGTAGGTGGACCTCCGGAAAAATTGTTTGGAGAGAGGGCCTGTAGGGGGCCCTCCGGAAAAATTGTGGTAAAAGAGTGCCAGTTGGCCCTCTAAAAAATTGCGTTTTTTGGGTCAGCGTTAGGCAAAGACGACAAGGAGGAGGAGGAGTAGGAGGAGTAGAGAAGAGGAATCGGATACATAAGTAATGTTAATCTTTAGCTGCTTTCCCCCGGAGGAGATTTGAATTCCGGTGAAATCCAGGCTTTGTTCATTTTAATAAGCGTCAGCCTGTCAGCGCTGTCAGTTGACAGGCGTGTACGCTTATCGGTGATGAGGCCACCAGCTGCACTGAATACCCGCTCTGACAATACGCTAGCAGCAGGGCAGGCCAGCACCTCCAAGGCGTACAGCGCCAGTTCAGGCCACGTGTCCAGCTTTGAAACCCAGTAGTTGTATGGAGCAGAGTGATCAGTCTGGACGTTGGTATGGTCAGCTAGGTACTCCCTCACCATCTTTCTGTACAGCTCACCCCTACTCTGCCTAGACTGGGGACAGGTGACACTTTCTTGCTGGGGTGACATAAAACTGGCAAAGGCCTTGGAGAGCGTTCCCCTGCCAGTGATGGACAAGCTGCCTTCTCGCCTCCTCTCCCCCCCTTCTACTTGGCCCACAGAACCACACCCTCTGCCGCTAGCGGCGTCAGATGGGAAGGATTGTTTCAGCTTGTACACCAGGGCCTGTTGATATTGATTCACTCTCATACTCATTTCCTCTACAGGGATGAGAGTGGAAAGGTTCTGCTTGTACCGTGGGTCCAGGAGAGTGAACACCCAGTAATCAGTGTTTGAAAAAATGCTTCTAACGCGAGGGTCACGGGATAGGCAGCCTAACATGAAGTCTGCCATGTGCGCCAGAGTCCCAACACGCAAGAATTCCCTCTCCTCACTGGCCTGACTCTCCATTTCCTCCTCCTCCTCTTCAGCCCACACACACTCAAGAGTTAAGAAGGACTGAGCATTGGTACCCTCTTCTGTCTTGCCAACATCCCCCTCCTCCGATACGCGCTGAGAAACAGACCGGAGGGTGCTCTGGCTATCAAGCGACGTATCTTCCTCCACCGTCTCTTGTGACAAGCGCAAAGCTTCCATGCTGAGCAGTGAGTTTTTCAACAGGTAAAGCAGTGGGATGGTGAGGCTGATAATGGTGGCATCGCCGCTGACCATCTGTGTTGACTCCTTAAAGTTGCTCAACACCTGGCAGATATCAGACATCCACGTCCACTCCTCATTGTAGACTTGAGGAATCTGAGTGACCTGACTACCAGTGTTGGTGGAAGTTGACATCTGGCAGTCTACAATCGCTCTGCGCTGCTGGTAAACTCTGGATAACATGTTTAATGTCGAATTCCATCTTGTGGGCATGTCGCACAACAGTCGGTGAGCGGGCAGTTGTAGGAGGCGCTGCGCTGCCCTGAGAGTGGAAACATCTGTGGTCGACTTGCGGAAATGCTCACAGATGCGGCGCACCTTGGTGAGCAAATCAGACAGATCTGGGTATGTCTTGAGGAACCGCTGAACTATGAGATTGAACACGTGGGCCAGGCATGGCACATGTGTCAGTCTGCCGAGTTGCAGAGCCGCCACCAGGTTACGCCCTGGCTTGAGGTTCAGCTGTGCCAGCCACAGATCGGTCTGCGCCGTGATGTCCTGTAACAGCTCTTGGGTGGTGTGCCTTTTGTCACCTAAGCTCAGCAGCTTGAGCACCGCCTGCTGGTGCTTAGCCATGGCACTGCTGCTGCGCCTAGAGCTACCGACTGAAGGCGCCGTGCCCACGGATGGTAATTCGGAGGAGGAGGGGTCGGAGAAGGAGGCATAGTACGTCTGAGAGACCGTGACCGAGGTAGGCCCCGCAATCCTCGGTGTGGGCAGTACATGAGTGGCCCCAGGGTCATTCTCGGTCCCAGCCTCCACCAAGTTAACCCAATGTGCCGTCAGTGATATATAGTGTCCCTGCCCGGCAGCACTTGTCCACGTGTCCGTGGTTAGGTGGACCTTCTCAGAAACAGCGTTGGTCAGGGCACGGATGATGTTCTGTGACACGTGCTGGTGTAGGGCTAGGGCGGCACATCGGGAAAAATAGTGGCGGCTGGGGACCGAATACCGAGGGGCAGCCACCGCCATGAGATTGCAAAAGGCCTCGGTCTCTACCAGCCTATAGGGCAGCATCTCCAGGCTCAGCAATTTGGAGATGTGGACGTTGAGGGCTTGGGCATGTGGGTGGGTGGAACTCTATTTCCTCTTGTGCTCCAGCGTCTGCTGTAAAGACAGCTGAACGCTGCGCTGGGACACATTGGTGGACGCTGTGGAGGATCGTGGAGGCGAAGGTGTGGTTTTCCAGTGGGAGGCGCTCGTGCCGGGGTCCTGGGCAGGGGGTTGACTAGCAGAGGCAGTGAGTGACACAGGGGAAGGAGCAGTGGTGTGACCCGCAGGAGGTGGTGAACGGCCTTGGTTCCATTGAGTGGGGTGTTTAGCACTCATATGCCTGCGCATGCTGGTGGTGGTTAGGCTAGTAGTGGTGGCACCCCTGCTGATCCTGGTGTGGCACAGGTTGCACACCACAGTCCGTCGGTCATCCTCAATTTCTTTAAAGAACCTCCAGACTTGCGAACATCTAGGCCTCGCCACGGGAGCATCACTACGTGAAACAGTTGCTGCTGATGCACCAGCTCTGGCCCTGCTTCTCCCTCTGGCCACACCACTGCCTCTTCCAACCTGTTCTGGTGCAGAACTCGCCTCCGCCTCAGAAGCACTGTCTTCACTCGGCTTATCAACCCAGCTTGGGTCAGTTACCTCGTCATCCTCCGATTCCTCAGTCTGCTCCCCCCTTGGACTTCCTACCCTGACAACAACTTCACCACTGTCTGACAACCGTGTCTCCTCATCATCCCACACCTCTTTACACACTTCTTCCACTAAGTCAACAATGTCATCATCATCACCCACAGACTGCGACAGTTGGAAAACTTGGGCATCGGGAAAGAGGTCAGCAGCAACCTGAGAAGTGGTTTGTGACTCTGGGAAGGGTCCAGAAAACAGTTCCTCAGAGTATGCCGGATCGCATTCCAAATTTTCCTGGGAGGGGGTAGACTGGGGGGAAGGAGGTTGAGGTGGAGGAGCCAGAGGAGTGCTCCCTTGGGTAACGTCTGTGGACTGCGTGGAAGACTGACTGGTGGACAAATTACTTGAAGCATTGTCCGCAATCCACGACATCACCTGTTCACACTGTTGTGATTTTAACAGTCCTCTACCACGTGTCCCTGTAAGTTGGACATGTAGCTAGGGAGTGTAGCTCTGCGGCGTTCCCCTGCTCCCTCATCAGCAGGTACTGTCTCACCCTGCTCAGGACCATGGCCTCTGTCCCCTGCAGTAATTGAATGCCCATGCCCACACCCTCGACCCTTAGCCCTGGGGTTCAACATTTTCTGTATATAAGTGTATTATATTTAAAAAAAAATGGGCCTGCTGTACTGAAACCCACAAACTTGTTCAATCTGAACAAGTTAATATATAGGTGGATAAGTTAGAAAAATTACGTATGTTATTACGTACCGTGCAGTATGGAGCAATTACACTGAAACTATTAGATTAGGCAGACTTGGTCTGCTTAAGGGCAACCCAGACAAATGTCGCACAGAGATTTTTCTAATGTAGCTGTATCAGTGAGAGCAAAAGACCTTTTTTAATTACGTGACGTACAGAATGGGTCACCTGGACAGAAAATACGGATTGTGGTTTGTGGTGACTGGACAGCTGAACTGTGACACACAGAATGGTTCCACACAGCTGTATGAAATGGAGTTGTATCACTGAGATAAAACAACAAAAAAACATTTTTTTTTTTTGTTTTGTTTTTTTTAACGTGACTTGCAGAATATATCAGAGAGAAAACTCAGTCCCTGCTGACTGTGGCTATATTAAGTGCAACCCAGACAAATGTCGCACAGAAATTTTTCTAATGTAGCTGTATCAGTGAGAGCAAAAGACCTTTTTTTATTACGTTACGTACAGAATGGGTCACCTGGACAGAAAATACGGATTGTGGTTTGTGGTGACTGGACAGCTGAACTGTGACACACAGAATGGTTCCACACAGCTGTATGAAATGGATTTGTATCACTGAGATAAAACAACAAAAAAAATATTTTATTTTTTTTTTGTTTTGTTTTTTTTTAACGTGACGTGCAGAGTATATCAGAGAGAAAACTCAGCCCCTGCTGACTGTGGCTATATTAAGTGCAACCCAGACAAATGTCGCACAGAGATTTTTCTAATGTAGCTGTATCAGTGAGAGCAAAAGACCTTTTTTAATTACGTGACGTACAGAATGGGTCACCTGGACAGAAAATATGGATCGTGGTTTGTGGTGACTGGACAGCTGAACTGTGACACACAGAATGGTTCCACACAGCTGTATGAAATGGATTTGGACTTACGAGTACCCTAAAACTCGAACAAGCACCAAGCTTGGACGAGCATGCTCGCTCATGTCTAAAACTAATGTCAGAGTGACACTGACATATAGATATGCGGAAACACATGCTTGTTTAAATACACACTGCAGTTTCAAATGTGTTGTAATTTTTTGTTAAATTTAAAAAAAATGTTCCATAGATTGTCCTTTATTGGAGGCATATCCCTGCTGCTGCTTATACACACATGGTAGTATCAGAAAAATCAGTTTTTTGTTCTGAAAAGTGCCCAAAAATTCTCCCAATTCTCCCAAAAAATTTTGAGAGTAGCAGCATTACAGTGTGGAACCTTATGAACAAGGCAGGTTATGGGTAGCTGTTTAGGGATAGTAGAATTGTCACTAGGTGGTATAGCAGCTGCACCAGCAGCAGCTACAGTACAGTATGGAAGACAATGAAAAGACAGACAGTGGCAGTTGCATAATTGGACAGACAATGGCAGATCAATTCAATGTCATCAGCCAGAGATGTGTGGAAATCCTCACTGATCCATGTGCCTGTCAGAGAAGGCTGCCACTATTGTGAAAGCAGCCTTAAACTGGCATATCAATGCACTAAAATGCATTGAGTTAAACTGGTATATTGAAGCAGTAAAATGTGCTTAACTAAATTAGTATATTGATGCAGTAAAATATGTTGAATTAAACTGGTATATTGATGCCGTAAAATATGTTAAATTAAACTAATATATTGATGCATTAAAATGCGCTGAATTAAACCGGTATGCCAATGCAGTAAAATGCATTGAATTACACTGGTATATTGATGCAACTGTGTACATTTAAAGGGGTTGTCTCATCTTGCCTAATGGGGGCATATCGCTAGGATATGCCCCATTGTCTTATAGGTGCGGGTCCCACCGTTGGGACCCGCACCTATATCGAGAACGGGGCCCCGCAAGGTGGTGGCTGGAGGACTCCGGTCCGGCCACCACCAAGCCGGCTCCCCATAGAAATGAATGGGAGCGCACCGCGCTTGCGCGGCCACCACTCCTATTCATTTCTATGGAGCCGACGGAAATAGCCGAGCCAGCGCTCGGCTATCTTCGCCGGCCACATTGAAAATGAATGGAGGCGGCTGCGCATGCGCAGTGCGCCCCCGTTCGCTTTCGGGGCCCCGTTCTCGATATAGGTGCGGGTCCCAGCGGTGGGACCCGCACCTATAAGACAATGGGGGCATATCCTAGCGATATGCCCCCATTAGGCAAGATGAGACAACCCCTTTAATTAAATGGGAGCAAAGTTTCCAACAGTTTTATGGAAAGAAGGATTGCACAGTATATCCAGCATATGGTATGCTGCTAGAGGTGCTTTGAATATGTGTTGAATATGTTTGTGAACCCTTCAGAACTTTCACACAAGTCCTAAAGGTAGATAAAGATAACAAAATCAAACAAATGAGTGAAAATATTAAACTTGGTCATTTATTTACTGAAGAAAATCATACAATATCACATGACAAACGTATGTGAACCTTTGCTTTCAGAATCTGGTGTGACCTCCTTGTGCAGCTATAACTGCAACTAAATGTTTCCAGTAATTGTTGATTAGTCCTGCACATCAGCTTGGAGGAATTTTAGCCCATGGTGGGTTTCGTCTCATGAACTGTTCGCTTCAAGTCACCCGCTCCCACCTAATGGTCATTCTGTATATTGAAAAAACCTGGCTCTGTTAATCCGAAAGGTTCCCATACTTTCACCAGTGAGAGACATGTGATATTGGATTATATTCCTCAGTTTCCTCAGTACATAAATGACCAAGTCTAGTATTTTTGACTAATTTTAGTCCCTCTCTTTTTATATTTATATATATATACTAGCTGAAGGACCCGGCTTCGCCCGGGTATATTTAATTTATTTCATTTCCTGCTTGTGTGTGTGTGTCGTTAAAAGATATCGAGAGTGAACTCTACAGTGCCTGCCCCTTTAACAGTGACCTCTACAGCAGCCCGCCCCTTTAACAGTGACCTCTACAGCGGCCAGCCCCTTTAACAGTGACCTCTACAGCGGCCCGCCCCTTTAACAGTGACCTCTACAGAGGCCCGTCCCTTTAACAGTGACCTGTACAGCAGCCCGCCCCTTTAAAAGTGACCTCTACAGCAGCCCGCCCCTTCAACAGTGACCTCTACAGCAGTTCGCCCCTTTAACAGTGATCTCTACAGCAGCCCGCCCCTTTAACAGTGACCTCTACAGCTAACCACCCCTTTAACAGTGACCTCTATAGCAGCCCGCCCCTTTAACTGTGACCTCTACAGCAGCCCGCCCATTTAACTGTGACCTTTACAACAGCCCGCCCCTTTAACTGTGACCTCCACAGCAGCTAGAGTGGCCACTGTCTTCACCCCAGAAAGCCAGACCTCACCGCCCATTCCCCCAAACGTGAAACAGCGCCCCCAGTTCCCATGAAGACACACCACTAAACATGAGGCCACGTCCCCCTGGCTCCGTGAAGACACGGAGGAGAAGCTGTCTGAGTGTGAGCTACTGAAAGGGTGGACATCCCTGTGTCTGTCCAGGCACTGCGTGGGACGGAGAACAGGTAGCCAGAAATCTGGACTGTCTAGCCTAAAGCCGGACATCTGGCCACCCTAACATCAGCCTGCCCCTAGGGTGGCCAGAGGTCTTGTTTTAGGCTGGACAGTCTGGCTTTCAGACTCCCAGTCCTCTGTCATGCGCAGGGCCTGGATGGACACAGGGATGTCCTTTTGAACAGCTCACTCTCAGCAGCAGCACTGTGCAGTCTGAGCAATGAGCTGCAGAGAGAAAGTCACTCTCCTCCCACCCCTGCAGCTGAAAGAAGGTGATTTTTACCTATATTTTTAATCCCGGTCAAATGCGGCATGGAAGGGGCGTAGCCTGAATGAGTTAGGGGCGTGACTTACTGGGATCTGGGGGTGGGGCTTTTAAGTCCTTCTTTTGACGGTAGCCTGAATTACAGGTCAATGCCCTAGTAATTTAGGAGGAAGGTGGGTAGCAGTGGAAGAATACATCTTTTATTACTACTGAACAGCAAATATTTGAAATTTACATTATATGAGGTAATGATTGATGACGAATTAGTCTAAAACAAGTTATATTTATGGTAACCGAAATACCCCTTTACCATTGTCATCCACAGTGCTCTGCCTCTTTAATGCAGACCTACAGCAGTGAACTGGCTAGTTTGTCATAGAAACCTGGTGTGTGGAGACTGCCTGTGAGCTTCTATTGGCTGATAAGGGTCATGTGACCAGGCTACTATTGGCTAATGCATTTTTTGGGAATATCTCAGGAACGGTACGTCCTGGAGAGCTCAAAACTGTTCTAAAACCTTCCCGGACACCTGATGTACATGTGTGCCAAATTTTGTGATTGTAGCTGCAGCGGTGTGGATTCCTTTAGCGGACATACACACACACACACATACACTCAGCTTTATATATTATATATATATATATATATATATATATATTATATATATATATATATATATATATATATATATATATATATATATATTTGATCATGGTGATTAGCTACATAAATTGGACACTCAGGGCACATTGAGGCTGGCCTGGAGCACTACTTCACCTCCACCTCTCCCCATTGTCACTTTCCTTCCAGTGAGATTGACAGGGCCCGGCATCCCCGGTGTTCTGATGCCTAGCCCAGGAGTCTCACACATGCACCAGTGGCAGTAGCATCAGTGCATGTGCAAACAAAATCTCAGAGCAGGGACAACCACTCTGAGGTATCCCTGCTTGGGCACATGTGTAAGATTCTAGGGCCAGGCATCAAACAGTGGGAATGCCTGGCCCTGTTAATCTCGCTGGAAGAGGAGTGACAATGGGGAGAGGCAGAGATGAAACAGTCTGAACCCAGAATATGGTTGTTATCTGTTATAATATTTATGATTGTAATTGTGTTTATTGAGTATTTTGTCATGTTTGTTATGGAATATATTTAATTGCCCTATAATAGGACTAATGATACATCTTTCTATTTTAATGCACCTGATTATCTCTATTCTAGTGCATTGTGCTTTATAATAAAACATTATCACAGGACAGCCCTGGAGGTCTCACTCACCTGTATTTAAATGTAAATATCATAGTGCTGAGGTTTACAGAGAGCAAATGAATTCTCAAACTGTAATGTGAACAGAGGCCTTTATCTGGCAGGTTGTTTGTGCTTTAGATACCAATGTACTTGTATAAAGTATTTTATGTATGTATTTGGATGTTATTGTGTGGGTATGTATGTTTGTAAGTCGACATGTTTCTATTGCCCCGCTGAATATCTGATTTTTCTTTGCGAGCATCTCCATAGCTTCTATTAAAACCATATTCCATCTACAATATTTTTTTTTTTACTAAATAGCATATTGAGGATCAGCTGGAGTTCTGTTTACTGATCTAGGAAACTGTACAGACCAAATGTGTTAATATTAATAAAATAAACTGAGCAGATGTCATTTGAGGTTGGAGTAATACAGCTCGATTCCTTCACCAAATAGTAACTGCAGTTTCAGCTTGTTGGTTTTAATAGAGACATTTAATGTGAAATGTTAAAACACAGTGGGTGATATTTATATAAAATCTCCAAGAACCATGGTATTTTGCTTATGTGGAATATGATGGCATTTTGCCTAGATCAAGCAACCAGCAGATTAGCACATTAACACTTTTAAGAAATATGCATTCATGCAGTCCTCTCTGAATGTGGTCTTTGACTTTTTGTAGCCATACCTAATCATTTTCAAATTGACACTGTTACTCATAAACTTTTACATAATGTCCGAAGGTTCTTATCCCTAAATAACACCTTACATGATGACTAACGTAATATTCATACTCAAGTGTTACAGAAGTAGTATAGGTATAAGGGTATTAAAATTAGCAAAAGGTACTTATTACATGGTTGATTGTACTTCCTATCATCTTTTCATAACCTCAATGGTCCTTTCTTTTACCTCTTTCCTTCATCTTTTTTCCACGCCTCCCTAGCGTTACCCATGGGAGGCTCATCTGTGTCTCGGCCTGCTATTGGCTGCTTCCCCCGTCAACAGATGTTTTAATCTGTGCGAGATGCAGTGGCGGCCTTGCGGGGATAGGGAACGACACAGGGCTGGGAAGTGGGGTATAATCTATATGAGGGGCCCAGGCATTGGGGGAATGTTTTAAACATTCGATAAACCCTTTAAGGGAAAGTAGTACTATATATTGCAAATGGTGGTGTGATCAAATTACAGACTTTAAAACTGGTTTGGAGCTTGAAACATTATCTTGTGCTTAAAGGCTACAGACAAATTTGTATCATTACTGAATTGCATTGATCATGTTTGAAAACATTTTGAAACTAGAGTTTATTAAAATGTAGCTGCATTTTTCTTCTGCAGCTGGAATGTATATACACTACATAGCAAGATGCAGAATGTCGATCAGAAGCAAAACTGCCAGACTGGCTGACTGGTGGCTTGTTCTCCAGCCCCTCTCTTCTCCTGAATGATCTTCTAAGCAGATTATGACCCAATGGTAAACTTTGTCCAGTTATTAATTTTTCTGACAACTACTCATTTTTCTAATGTAATTCCAATTCTTATATATGCAAAAATGTGACATGAGCAGACATACCAAATGTACATACATAGTAAAATAGTTTATAAGGCTGAAAAAATACATCTGTCCATCCAGTTCAGCCTGTTATACTGCAAGTTGATCCAGAGAAAGGCAAAAAAAAAACCTGTGACATAGAATCCAATTTTCCCAACTTTAGATAAAAAAAATTCCTTCCCGACTCCAGTCAGGCCATCAGAAAAACTCCCTGGATCAAAGACCCCTCTCTAGTAACTATAACCTGTAATACTATTACACTCCAGAAATACATCCAGACCTCTCTTGAACTCTTTACGTGAACTTACCATCACCACCTCCTCAGGCAGAGAGTTCCATAGTCTCACTGTTCTCACCATAAAGAATTCTCTTCTATGTTTGTGTACAAACCTTCTTTCCTCCGGACACAGAGGATGTCCCCTCGTCACGGTCACAGTCCTGGGGATAAATAGATGATGGAAGAGATCTCTGTACTGACCCCTGATATAGTTATACATAGTTATTAGATCTCCCCTCAGTCGTCTTTTTTCTAAAGTGAATAACCCTAATTTTGATAATCTTTCAGGATACTGTAGTCCACCCATTCCAGTTATTACTTTAGTTGCCCTTCTCTAAACCCTCTCCAGCTCTGCTATGTCTGCCTTGTTCACACTGATCCTGTATTTAAATTGGTCAGGAGCCACCTTTAAGAGAATATTACAGTGCATCCTAATAAAACAGTGCATTTGATAATAATGGAAATGGTTCACAATGGAACCTCTCGTGAGGGTTTTCTCAGAGGAAAGCCCTGCTATGAGTATTTCACTTTCAACAAATTAGCTATTGGACAACAGGGACCCTAAATATTTTTGTATTTTTCTGCTCCTAATGAGACATTTACATTGTTGACTGAATTTGAACGACCAGATTGATAAACACTGGCCACATTTGGCCACAAGGATAAGTTGATGCACCCCCTCCAGAGTAATTCAGCCTTTTCACATAATGTATGATTGATAAGTCTGAAATGAAGGATTGAGAAGGTTAAATCTTATTTTCAGACCATATATTATTTTAATTGGCTAGCAAGTGACAGATCCACCATGATATTAGTCAACATCACTGGTCATTCCAAATATATTAATTTATAGAATTTTAAGTGCTCACATGTCAACATGGTAAATCTTAGGGCTAATGTGCCTTTAAAGGCACAAGTTTTCTTCTGTCATATAGGTTTCCTGTGGATGAATACAAGTTGAAATAATTCATGTTTTATATGCTTGGTTACCCACTATTAGACTGAAACTTTCATTAATAATTACTATATTTTGTAGTCTCATTTTTCTTACCACATTAAACTCAATCATTCCTTTAGGTAGTTATTAAAACAACTGAAGTCTGCTCTGGTGGTTTTCCAAATGCTTTAAAATGTACTATTGATTTTGGCAATAAATTTGAAGAAGAATAATGACTAGAAATTCCCAAAGCAAAAACTAAATAAAAATTAAACTGCAGTATTAGCAGTATTTAGCAGTATTTCGACTTCCATCATGTGCATTTACATTTGCAGCTATGGTCCATGTTGGTGAATAATACTGAAATATGATTTCAAGATTTGTTTCTTAAAGGGTATTCTCATCCTAGACATTTATGGCATATCCGCAGGATATGCCTTAAGTGTCTGACCGACACATACCCAGAATGTGGTTCTTTTGTCCCTTATTCCACCCGCTGAAGTGGTCGATATGAATGGAGAAGTGACTAGGATTACAGATACAACCAAGCTATGCTATGCTGTTTGTCACTCCCACAGAAGAGAATATGAGTTACAGAAACAGCATAGCTCAACAAGCTATTCTGTTTCTCCTAATTACAATGGGAGTTAAAGAAACAATGTAGTAAGGCTAAAAAAAGACATTCGTCCACCCGGTTCATCCTGTTATCCTGTAAGTTTATCCAGAAACAGCAGAGTTAACTTTGCTCTTTCTGTAATCCTGACCTTCCTCCCATTCATCGTAGCCACTTAAGCAAGCTCTGCTACAGGTTTTATACTTGAGAGACACTACTGGGATAACCTAGAGGAGTGGTACTCTAACTTTGCCATGATAAAAGTCTACATAGAAAGAAAGTTAAAAATATGTACTGTATTAGTTTGTTGGATCAGATTTTCATAGATTGTTTAAAACTTGGTATTAATAAATAGAAGCTATAAGAAACTTTCTAACAACACATAGCTTATTATAGAAAATGCCTCTTTCTCCATTTATCAACCAATTCATCTCCTCCACTTTCTCATTTACTATGAATTTACTGCTAAAATCTGTTTTGAGGAGGCCAACAGCAAGACAATGTACAGCTTTACTAAGAGATCAGGTTACAGTAGCTGACCATAGAAGTTTGTGGATAGGGGAGTGAACAAGGATGGAACAGCTGCAATTTGAGTGAGAGAAGCACAGACAGACAAAGATGCTGCTGGTTCTAGTATTTTACTGCTTTACTGTGTCACATTGATGCTGGTTTCACAGATACACTGATTATTACTACTGTACATATAGTGTCAATCCTCATGACAGGTGGCAACTTATTCTAAAGTCTAAGATGGAGATTTTTCATAGACCAGCATTTAATGGTGATCTATGAGCTCCTCTCTGCAGTCGGAAGTTGTGCCTAACTTATGATGAGGTGCAGGTCTCCGGCAAGGGCTTCATAGTATCGTCACCAAGATTTGTTGTAAGTGACATTAAAAAGAATTGTAAACACAGGGTTTACGACTTTTTTTAAGCTAGAAAACTGGTGTGGCAGTATGATAAAATCACCCCTAAGTCTTCTGAAAAAACATGAATGCTTTAAATCATAAAATTATCATTTACAATTGTAAAGTCTTTCAGATTGTTAATGGATAATTTTTATATCTAGTTGCAAAAGTTGCAACTTTTTAAAAAGCCCCACTTCATAATTGTGTGTCACGAAAGTGATCTACACTGAAATTGCAACCAAATTTTCACTCCAAATTTGTAGGTGGCACTGGAAGAGGTAGTAGTCAAAAAGTCGCAAATTATTTGATCAAGTGTCCCCAAAATGTTGCAAAGTCCTTATTTGTGACTTTTTGGAACCAGAATTCTGGAATACAGGACATGTCTTTGCTGTATATCTTCTATTAGCCAATACTATTCATCACCACAATAATATTAAATACACTGGCCGTTAAATTTTATTATTAGTTCTTTAGGGAGAAATTTGATTCTTTATATGAATTATTTTAGCACTGGAGACATACAATTTCTATGAATATTTATCATACAAGAACTTTCCAGCAAGTTTGATTATCTGTCAATCATTTCACTCTAACAGATGTGAGTAAATGGAGAATGCATATTCCTGACACACGGGAGCAATTACAAAAAGAAGATGATCTATCTATTAAATGTGGTTTTCTCTGTATGGTTCAGAGCTGCACCAGTGAGAGGATCCAAATACAGTCACTACAGAAAATAAATATTAGCAAAGAAAGGTACAGCATGATGTTGCCTGAAATGTAATTATATGAGAAATTGATTATAACCAGATGTCTGAAAGGCCATATAAAAAATCTTGTAATGGAGTGAACATTTGATCAAATTTCTTAAAAACATGGAAATTACTATATTATCATATCTTTGTGTTATTAGGCTGAGTTATATGCCAAGCTACATCTCTAGAAGTTGTAAGCAAAATCAGTTGCCTTTGGGATATAAAAAGATAAAACTAACTAGAACTGTTCTATTATTTTACCAAACATAGGCCAAAAGAATGCCCTTTTACCAAACTTTTGGCAGCTTAACCCCTTCACAACATGCTCTCCATATGGTTCATGTTAGTTCTTTAAAGATGGCGCCTACTCTGAAGCAGGTACCATAGCCACCGGGTGCCTGCTGTTTTACACAGCAGAAACCTGGAGGGAATGTTTGTGATTGGCAACAACATCAATCACAGACATGTAACCTTTCAAATGCTGTGGTCATTTGCAACCACTGCATGTGGGAGGTCTTTCCCCTGGAGGCAGTCTCAGACCCTCTCATTGCCATAGGAATGTGGCTATGGAGCCCTGTGTATTTTTTAAGTTTTAAAGTATAAGAAAAACTATATGAATATAATATCGCTGTGATTGTGCTGACCCAGAGAATTAAGCTAACATGTCAGTTTTACCATATAGGGAACAACATAAAAATATTGCAGAATTGCGTTTTTTCCCAATTCCACTTTATTTTGAATTTTTTTTTCCAACTGTCCACAACATTGTATGCAATATTATAGGTGCCATTAGATATGTGTATATATATATTAAGCCCTCATGGCTATTTGAATAGAAAAATAAAAAAGCTCTGAGAAGGCAGGGGTTAAAAACCAAAATGCAAAAATGGAAAATCGCTTTGTGGGGAAGGGGTTAAAGGGATTTTCGGGAGTTCAGAATTGATGGTCTATCCTCAGGATAGGTCATCATTATCTGATCAGTGAGGTCTGACTCCAAACATTCCCACCAATCAACTGTTTGAACAACCCACAGTGCTCAGGTAAGCATCATGGCCTCTTCTTAGTTCTATTAAAGTTGTGCCCCTTCCGAGCTGTATTACATTTAGACTCTTTTCCTATGCCTAAAACAGGCATAGAAAATGGAAAATGAGATGGGCCTGCCAGCCCATCCCCTTCCACACCCATGCCACAGACACTTTTTTAGATCTGGCCTGAGCAGGGAGAAGTCGAATAGATGTGCCTAATTTAGACATATTTGTGTTTAATAAAGTAATCTATTTCAAGCTTTTATTTCCTTTACTATTGATGTCTATGGCTTACTGCAAATAAAAAAACAAAAGTCAGTATCTTGGAATATTATATAAAACCAATTAAAAAAACTATTTTAATACTGAAATGTTGGCCTACTGAAAAGTATGTACAGTATACAATGCACTAATTACTTGGTTAGGGATCCTTTTGCATGATTTACTGCATCAATGCGGCAATTGGGCATGGAGGTGATCAGACTGTGGCACTGCTGAGGTGTTATGGAAGCCCTAAATGTTTTGATAGCGGCCTTCAGCTCATCTGCATTGTTGGGTCTGTTGTTTCTTATCTTCCTCCATGAGGTTTAGGTCAGGCGATTTTTTGAGATGCACCTGTATATAGCCTAACTAAATATGGTAAAGGCTGTTCCACATAAAATCCCCTGAAAAGACAAGGGAGCACTGCATTATTCTGCGGAATAATGTACCTCAGAACATAGAAAGGCTTTGATTATTTTTTGGGACAGAATAACATTATTGCTTATGTAAATGTTTGGAATTCTGTTTTCCTCTTCCCTTAAACCACATCCCCTCCCGTCACTTGGTTGAAACTTTTGGCTGAGAAATTTCATTATACAAGCATTTCAGTTGCTGTTCAATTATCCATTATCAACATTTTTGACTAGCCTTCCTAAAATTGCTACATTCTGTAGGTAGTTTAAGTCAAACATGGGATTATTGGGTGAAATGGATGTCAGTTTGTGGCCTTTACTTTGGAAATATATTTTTTTCATATGTTTAAACAGGGGTAAAGTTGTATGACTACTAAATTAGTACTCACAGTTAGTTGACAGTTACCATAGGTGAGGAGCAAAAATAGGTTTTCTAAATTACACAACCTTTAGATCACAAATAAAATACTGTATATATTCAAATTCCTTATTTTTATGATAGGATAAGTTATTAATATAAAATTGGAGGAGTCCAACACTCTGTATCCCCACCGATCAGCTGTTTTGAACTATATAACTATATAGTGGAAATTATATAGTGGATGAAGATGGAAGACTCCGTCCACTGTGTAGTGGCCATGCCAGGGTACTGAAGTTCAGATCCCATCCATGTGAATTGGAGCAGAGATGCAGTTTGCCGGTGCTGAAAACTACACAGAGCATAGAACACATAGTAACATAGTTTATAAGGTGGAAAAAAATACATCTGTCTATCCAGTTCAGCCTGTTATCCTGCAAGTTGATCCAGAGAAAGGCAAAAAAAAAACATGTGAGGTAGAAGCCAATCCTCACTTTAGGGGAAAAAATTCCTTCTCGACTCCAATCAGGCAATCAGAATAACTCCCTGGATCAACGATCTCTAGTAATTATAGCCTGTAATATTATAACACTCCAAAAATACACCCAGGCCCCTCTTGAACTCTTTTAGTGAACTTACCATCACCATCTCCTCAGGCAGAGAGTTCCATAGTCTCACTGCTCTTAACGTAAAGAATCCTCTTCTATGTTTGTGTACAAACCTTCTTTCCTCCAGATGCAGAGGATGTCCTCTCATCACAGTCCTGGGGATAAATAGATGATGGGAGAGATCTCTGTACTGACCCCTGATTTATTTATACATAATCATTAGATAACTTATTGAAACTGATGTATAGGGCATTTTAAACTAGGCACTGCATATTCTCTGGTGCTGGTAACTGCCCCATAGAACTTATAGGTGGGGGTGCCTGGTGTCGACACCCCATTTATCTGATAGTGATAACTAGAGTTGAGCGAACGTGCTCGTAACGAGCACTGTACTGCTCGGATCCCCTGCGCTTGCATGGGCGCAGCCATCCGGATCTGTCCTCCTCACCCGACGGATCCGGATGCCTGCGCCCATCGAGCGCAGGGGATCCGAGCAGTACAGTGCTCGTTACGAGCACGTTCGCTCAACTCCAGTGATAACCTATACTAAGGATAGGTTATCAATATCTAATTTCCAGAAAACCCCTTTAACTAATAAATGGCATAAAGAACTATTTTAAACTAAAAGAAAGGAAATTCCTCAAAACAACAATCAAATCATTGAAGCCATGTCGTGTCTGCAATTATCTACTTCTCTGACATTAAAGTTTTAATTGTGCTCTCTCATTAATTTTCTTTTAAATTTGTCCCTATATATTGGACATAAAAAGCAGATGTGTCCATTCGCTGGTTGCTTTTAAAACTGACATGAGGCTTGTTCTTTCTGTAAAATTAGGGAAATATCACTGAAAATCCTGCCCATTTTCTGCTATTTAAAATAAACACGAAGACACCTCTTATTGAGTTGTTTAATTTGGGGAATTTACAAAAACATAGCTCAAAACAGCTGTTTCAAACAATTCCACTTCTTTTTTTTCCGAAGGACCTTGCAGACTACACAGAAAGTTATGAAAATAATCCTTCCAATTAGTGTGTGGTCAGTGCACCTGCAACAAAGATTGGTCCAAGGGAATGTGGCAGCTAATGTCACAGAGAACAATTCATGAATTCATCAGAATGGTCTTGTTACAATATTACATTTACACAGATGTTAATCCCTAGGGTGCAAACAGCATACGAATAACCCCACTAAAATCTGAAGAGCATGAGAAACAAGAGTTCAGATCAGGAAAGCTGTTAATTTTCGCGTATTACTGGTTTCACTGTTGAAGCTCCATTTTCACATGTGTAATAAATTTAATATTGCATATCTCCACATCTCTTCGACAAGAAGCCCAGAGACTAACATCGCATTATTCTGATGAAAAATGACATCAGTCAATGAACGTGTAACTTGAAGTCATAGCCAGATGTAATTAAATTTATCACCTGCTTTCTTTTTCGTTTGCACTCATTAGCTAGTAGCCTAACACTTCCACTTGACTTTGTGTGTCTTGCAATCTATTCCTTCGGGAAATGTTGTGGTTCAAACAGAACTACAGTACTTTAACAAGAAAAAAAATATAACCAGATCTGAGATCTAGTGGGCCTCATTTTCAAAGAGTTCACTTCTCAGCATGTGTCTGGGGGGAAATGCTTTTGAAGAAAGGTCCCTAAGAGCACATTTCGACTTTACCTCTGGAACCTGAAGGATTTGATCTAATCTATGGTGCTATGTGAATACTATTTACCAAATTATTTATGGCTATGCTATATAACATACATTGTATGCATGCATTCTACACATTAATGGGTAGATTTATTAAATTATGTTATCAATTAAATGTAACTTCTTACATTTGGTCTGAGTGGTGATTTCTTTTGAACATTGAACTAAATAGGCTTAGTTCACAGTTTGCATTTAAATATTTCAGTTTTTAAAGGTTCACACATAGTAGTCATGTCACATTTCTTTCTAGAATTTCAGAAAGTCATAACTAAATGTGAATAAACCCTTATAGGGGTTCTGCAGTGTATATTAACGACCTAGCCTTTGAATAAGTCATCAATATCTGATTGAGGGGGTTCCGATACGCGGCACCCCTCACCGATCAGCTGTTTGTAGAGGAGGTGAAGATCCATATGTAAGCTACTTCCTCTTCATTACACTGCCCATCATCTCTAAAGGCTTTGCAGCATAGTGTAATTACAAGTACTAGCTCCATTCACTTGACCCTCATGTCAAACCCTTGCCAATCAGATATTGATGTTCTAACCTGTGATACACTGTGAAGTACACTGGGTGGACAGTAAAGCATGGTGGTGCAAAAATCATGTCAATGTATCTGATACCATGATGTAGGGCCTATTTATCACATAAGATGGATCATAGATGACTTTCAATATATCAAAATACTTGAGGAGATCATGTTGCCTTATGCCAAAAAAGATATGCCCTTGGAATGGTTGGTTACAGACAAACCATATTGAAGTACTGGAGTGGCCAGAACTTGTTGGGTGGCTTATGAGACAAAATCCAAAAATACAGAACTATGGATTGTAGTCCAATTGTCCTGGACTGGAATACCTATTCAGAGGTGCCAGAAGTTGGTCAAATCCGTGCAACACAGATGTCAAGCAGTTCTCAGAAACAATGGTTATGCCACTAAATATTAGTTCAATGATTCAAAGTAAAGTGATATTACAAACATTTTTTCTCAGTTTGAACATTAAAGTTTTGAGTTTTTAAAGAACAGTCTAATATTCCCCTTTCTTTTCTTTCTGTAAATGATTAACGCAAACTCGATGAATGTTACTATTGTCACCATTAACTTGGAATTGAATGAGTAGTGTTTCCAGTACATTTGCATTTATGGAAATAAAAATTGTTATAACGATTTTGCAATTTATTTGCTTTTTTTAAAATACTGCTATTTTTTGAACATTACTCTATCTGCCTATCTATCCATCTAGTTGGAAGAAGTAAAGAACTCTCTTCCTACTCTTCCTTATGCTGAAATGAATAACATGCACAGTCTGAAAGTAAATAAAACTAATAACCGGTGCTCATTTTAATTGTCAATATGAACTGAAACACTGAGGTGTATATCCTAACATTGATCTTCAAATATAGAGTACCTTTTTTAGAAAGTAAAATTGAAATTTCCTCTACCTTTTATTTCCACACATCTTTCATAAAGTAATGAGCTGGAAAATTCAAAATGTAATTGTGTCACAGCAGGGAGGTAGTGAGCCCTGTCTGAAGGACCAACCACTGTCCTTGCCTACTTACATGGCCCATAACTTGTCGACAGACCCTAGCCTGAGTAAGTGCAGGGGCGTAAGGGGGAGGGGAACAAGGGATAAAATAACAAACAAAGACAGAACACACAACACAATATAGAAAGGTCAGCAAGCCAAAGGGTCGTAACAGGAAGTCTCATCAATAAGAGGGGATAAAGCAGAAAGTGAAGTCCTAAACACACAAGCTGAACTCCGATACACACTGAAGTCACTATACCAAAAACCACAAGCACTGCTGGAAAGACCAAACACAGGCAACCTGTGGCCAGCAGGCTGCCTGCTTAAATAGGCCCAGAAGATGGGTCATGTGACGTGGCAAACGTCACATGACCCAACTCAGAAATTTAAAACACATAAGCACTGACTAATGGATGTCAGCGCTCAGCTCCCCTGCTGCTTGTTGTCCAGGGGATAGAGGAAGCTGGCCGTGCTTATGAAGCACGCGTCGCTGGGTCCTCCAGTACCCTGGTTTCTAGGGGAAACGACCTGTTCAGAGCTAGACACGGGAGACCGGCTGCGCAGTAAGGATGAGGCGCGTTACCGGCTCGCCGTGACAAATTGTTTGTGCTTTATTTCGATATAACAGGTATTTTGCCATTTTCCACTATTCAAAATCTTGAAGTGACATGTATTGCTTCATTGGAAAATGAGTTGACTTAAATATAAATATTATCATCTAAGAGAAATAATGTGGCTGTAATTAAAGCCATAATAGCCTTTTCATCATTAATCAAGTGAGATTTGGTTGAATAATATAATTCGCCTCAAACAATAACATTTGATGACAAGCATCATTAAATGAAACATAAGTGATGAAACGCTCAGCATGTTTTACTGAGGTAGTCAAGACAGCTAGTTATTAACTGTTAACCAAACATTGTCTTGGCAGAGATTGTACAATATTAGACCACTGTGGAAATGGCTAATCAAAGATTTGACTGTGGAATGTGGATAAGGAAGCTCATGTGTTCTTGTTCAGTGCTTTGATAGCACAAAAATAAATAACGAATTTGTTTTTGAGCATGCTTCCCCTTTTTTTAGACCTGAAAATAAACTTTGAAAATAGAATATCAATCTTTTGTATGTGAACATGTTCCATAAAGTATAATGTATTTTCAGATGTGGCGTGATCCATAAGTAGCCAAAAATGGGACTTCGTGTACATGGGATCAATATTGCTATTGAAGAATCATAATATCTTTTTACCTATTATTGAAAAGGGAGTATTTAATAAACCTTACAGTGGTTCTCATCCTAAATTCCCAGGGGTTGTTCAGGATTAGAATAACATTAATGCTTTCTTCCCAGAAACAGAACCACACCTGTCCCAGGCTGAGCTTGGTATTTCACCTCAACTCTTTTGAAGTGAATGGGGCTGAGCTGCAATGCCACACACAACCTGTGGACAGGTGTGCTACTGTTTTTGTAACGCACCCATATTTTCTAAACCTAAACAACCCTTTTTAGACTTATCACTAGGGGTTTATAACTTTCCTTTTTACACCCTAATCTTTATTTTTTCCCCTAATTTCCGTACTTTTCTGCATCTACTCAAGCCTTACTGGATGATAAAGACCTCTGTGCTCATGCTTTCCTATTCCTATTTAATTTCTCTACATCTATCAGGACTTTAAGTCACATCACTAGGTGTCTCTACTTCTCATTTCTCTATAAAATTCTTGGGGTCCTTCTCACAAGTCTAAGTACATCTGAAATCTCCATAGCTAGATATCTCATTTCTAAACTTTGGAAAACTTTTGAAAAATAATTAAAATTTAAATACATCAAGCCATGCTGTATAAAGAAGTATAAAAATAGTGATATATCAATAGTGACAATTATAGTAACAAGTAGATAACAAAATAATCTTTAAATTAAATTGTCAGGTTATACTAAATTTGTGGGGTTTTATGGTATTGAATGTGAATAATAGCTAGATGACATCCAGATGGACCAATTTCTTCTAAAGGAGGCAGTTTGGCTTAAGGCTGAGGCAAACACTTTCTCACACCAACAATTTTTGCTAACACATTTAATTATATTGGTAATGGAGGGAACCTGGGGGTCTTTTCATGATGTAACAATTCTCTGCCTAGTAGTAATGCAGACATGGGCAATAATAGATCTGTTAGCATGAGAAATTGTGGATATCTATGGAAAGAAGGGCTAAGGTGAGATTGGGTTGAATATCAGATTGACATATAATAGAAAGAATCTGAAAGACCAGTGTATATATATTGAAGACCACTCTACATTCCCACCATAGATGGAGAAGAGTACCTGTAGCTTTATAACATCTCCATCATAGATCAGGTGTGTTATGGCCATTTCTAGATTCTTGATACTGAGATGGTTTATCTTGAGAACTTAAGGGTAGCAGTATAAGCATATTTCCATTGCTCATTAGAAAATTGTGTTGACAGATCAATGCTTCCACATAGTTCTAATATTGTGCAGTGGATTTTCTATTGATAGCATAGAGATAGGTTTTAGAGTAGGTCCTGCCTGACTTAGATCACCTTGTCGCTGGAAGAGAGACACAGATGTGTTTTGATCAAAATATTGTGGCTAAGAATTTAAGACTTTAGCATATCAGAATGAGGGCTTAGTTTATATATCATATTAGCATGTGTGCATTATTTTCAGTGATTTTTCTGTATAAATATTTGTCTGTATAATTTACAGACACTTATTAGGCAGTGGTTAAGAAAGGGTAACATGCAAAAATCAATGAAAAAAAACAAGATAAAGTAGTCCCAGCTCTAAGTCAACCTATCCAGCTACAGATGGGTTGTTAGTGGAAATTCGGGGAGAGGGTCCATCAGAAGGTACACTGAGGGTAGTGAATATTGATGAAGAATCATGTTTATTTACAGTGCTAAGTCCATGAGTTTTATTGCAGTAAAGTAGAAAATGGAGAATATATACAGTACAGACCAAAAGTTTGGACACACCTTCTCATTCAAAGAGTTTTCTGTATTTTCATGACTATGACAATTGTAGATTCACACTGAAGGCATCAAAACTATGAATTAACACATGTGGAATTATATACTTAACAAAAAAGTGTGAAACAACTGACTGAAACTGAAACAACAATATGTCTTATATTCTAGGTTCTTCAAAGTAGCCACCTTTTGCTTTGATTACTGCTTTGCACACTCTTGGCATTCTCTTGATGAGCTTCAAGTGGTAGTCACCTGAAATGGTTTTCACTTCACAGGTGTACCCTGTCAGGCTTAATAAGTGGGATTTCTTGCCTTATAAATCGGGTTGGGACCATGAGTTGTGTTGGGCAGAAGTCAGGTGGATACACAGCTGATAGTCCTACTGAATAGACTGTTAGAATTTGTATTATGGCAAGAAAAAAGCAGCTAAGTAAAGAAAAACGAGTGGCCATCATTACTTTAAGAAATGAAGGTCAGTCAGTCCGAAAAATTGGGAAAACTTTGAAAGTGTCCCCAAGTGCAGACAAAAACCATCAAGCGCTACAAAGAAACTGGATCACATGAGGACCGCCCCAGGAAAGGAAGACCAAGAGTTACCTCTGCTGCGGGGGATAAGTTTATCCGAGTCACCAGCCTCAGAAATCGCAGGTTAACAGCAGCTCAGATTAGAGACCAGGTCAATGCCACACAGAGTTCTAGCAGCAGATACATCTCTACAACAACTGTTAAGAGGAGACTGTGTGCAGCAGGCCTTCATGGTAAAATAGCTGCTAGGAAACCACTGCTAAGGACAGGCAACAAGCAGAAGAGATTTGTTTGGGCTAAAGAACACAAGGAATGGACATTAGAACAGTGGAAATCTGTGCTTTGGTCTGATGAGTCCAAATTTGAGATCTTTGGTTCCAACCACCGTGTCTTTGTGCGACGCAGAAAAGGTGAACGGATGGAGTCTACATGCCTGGTTCCTACCGTGAAGCATGGAGGAGGAGGTGTGATGGTGCTTTGCTGGTGACACTGTTGGGGATTTATTCAAAATTAAAGTCATACTGAACCAGCATGGCTACCACAGCATCTTGCAGCGGCATGCTATTCCATCCAGTTTGCGTTTAGTTGGACCATCATTTATTTATCAACAGGACAATGACCCCAAACACACCTCCAGGCTGTGTAAGGGCTATTTGACCAAGAAGTAGAGTGATGGGGTGCTACGCCAGATGACCTGACCTCCACAGTCACCAGACCTGAACCCAATCAAGATGGTTTGGGGTGAGTTGGACCGCAGAGTGAAGGCAAAAGGGCCAACAAGTGCTAAGCATCTCTGGGAACTCCTTCAAAACTGTTGGAATACTATTTCAGGTGACTACCTCTTGAAGCTCATCAAGAGAATGCCAAGAGTGTGCAAAGCAGTAATCAAAGCAAAAGGTGGCTACTTTGAAGAACCTAGAATATAAGACATATTTTCAGTTGTTTCACACTTTTTTGTTAAGTATATAATTCCACATGTGTTAATTCATAGTTTTGATGCCTTCAGTGTGAATCTACAATTTCATTGTAGATAATCCTGCCTGATCCCAAAATCTTATGATAAGAACCACAAAAAGACTGGGGACCACTGCAAGATACCACTAGTGGGGTCGCCCAAACTCACTAAAAAGTAGTAATAAATGTTCTATAAAGTAAATGTATCTGCGCTGGTATTGGTGCTACAGTATAGTCACCAAGGATGGATCTTTTTTTGCCACTTCCCACAGGTCCCGCATTTCAGTTATTAACAGCCTTTCCAAATTAAAAAAAGTCTGTACATATTTAATTCTTTCCTTTCGATCCGCCCATAAATCTCCTATCCTTGTAGGTGGTCCAGCGACTTGCTCCTCGGTGTTTATGGGAAACTGAGTGTAGGAATATATATATATATATATATATATATATATAAACTATAAAACACTAGCGCTATCGCTATCAGTAGTGCCTGATCCCAAAATCTTATGATAAGAACCACAAAGAGACTCGAAACCGCTGCAAAATACCACTAGTGGGGTCGCCCAAACTCACCATCCTTGGTGACTATACTGTAGCGCCGATACCAGCACAGATAGATTTACTTTATAGAAAATGGAGAATGGTCATAGTTAGAGATAAGTAAATGTTTCAAAGATTCAATTTGGAATGTTCACCGAATTTCCCAAAAAGATTAGATCCAAATTTATTTGTGACAAATCACATTAAAAAATCAGCTATTTCCTGGCTGCTGAGAGTCTGTATAGTGGTGTAGAACACTGTGCCTTGCAGTAACATGCATAGTGAGTCTACTTTGGTAGTGAAACAATACTGTGAGTCAGTATGACACGCAGATGACAAGGCGTCACACTTAGAATCACTTAACACTTCACTTATTTGGTCAGTTTCCGGGCTAAAACTGACCAAATAACTCAAGTGTGAACTAAACCTTACAGGTCAATGCTAGCGTCAAGAAGAAGGGCACTCCTTTTACAGCGTCGTCAGCTGATTCCTCATAAGTTTCTACAGAACCTGTTCTGTTACACGCTGAAACAAGTAGTGTCCCCATGACCGAGTGGTGAGGTGACAGCACAGTGGCCCAGTCACAGAGTGGTGAGGTTGGGAATTGCATGAGGAATCCCATGAGTTGTCAACAAATTCACAGAGTGGAGAGGATTGGAATTGCATGAGGAATTTCCTACACCACCAAGTATGGCATTTTCCCCCCTCCACTCCATGCTGACTGCTTGCTACCGCTGCCTCCGTGAACCCATGCGACGCTACCTCTTTCTGGACTGGTAGGCTCCTGCGTAGCAGGCGGTCTACCCTGCTGCCACCCTGCTGAATCGCGTGCAAGCTGCCACCCTCTTCTCCTGATGATGATGAAGCCCCTTATTCACCTGGCTCCCACGTGCAATAGGCCACATCATTGTATGCCACTGTCTGCACGTCACAGGTGTCACCCTCACCAGTCTCAGGGCCACGTGCCTGACCGCTCGCAACACCAGCTCCCACGAGACTATCATCATCACTACTTACCCGCCTACCAGAGGAAGCATCAAACCTGGTTTGGGTCGGAAACACTGAACAGGTGTAGATCTATCCATTATACATTATCTCTGTGTAGGCTTCACTACTGGCTTTGGCTCACAAAAAATGATAGTAATAACTTATCAAATCAACTCCACAACTACTGATTAAGGCATTGAATTAAGTGTAAAAGAATTTGACCACCCTAAAAGTGTGTAGAGAAGTGTTCTGCTTTGGTGAACGGCGTCCTCGGCGGCTAACCCTTTTTAGGTTATCTGTTTGTGGCCTTTATGCTGTGATCACCTAGGGTATCTCTTTTTGTTCTTAGCCTGAGGAGTGTGCTTTCTTCACCTATGCAGCATGCCAGTCCGCAAGTACTTATATATAAACTAAATACATCCCCAAACTGTGTGTATCAGCCAGCAAATTCACCCCAAAAGCAAGAATTAATGGAAGTAAATATGAAATAAATAGACCCCAGAACTGTATCAGACTGCAAATTCACCCCAAAAACAAGAATGAATGGACATACTTTTATACAAGTGCATCTCAATAAATTAGAATATCATAAAAAAGTTTTTTTTTTCAGTAATTCAATTCAAAAAGTGAAACACATATATTATATAGAGTCATTTCAAACAGAGTGAACTTTTTCAAGTGTTTATTTATGTTAATGTTGATGATTATGGCTTACAGCCAAGGAAAAACCAAAATTCATTATCTCAGAAAACTAGATAATTAACCCAAAACACCTGAAAAGGCTTCCTAAGGCTTTAAAAAGGTCCTTAGTCTGGTTCAGTAGGCGACACAATCATGGGGAAGACTGCTGACTTGACAGATGTCCAGAAGGCTGTCATTGACACACTCCACAAGGAGGGTAAGCTACAAAAGGTCATTGTTAAGAAGCTGGCTGTTCACAGAGTATTAAAGCATATTAATGGAAAGTTGAGTCGAAGGAAAAAGGGTGGTAGAAAAAGGTCCACAAGCAACAGGGAGAACCACAGCCTTGATTGGATTGTTAAGAAAAAGGAGAAAAAGAACTGGACTGTTGCTCAGTGGTCAAAGGTGTTGTTCTCAGATGAAAGTAAATTTTGCATTACATTTGGAAATCAAGGTCCCAGAGTCAGGAGGAAGAGTGGAGAGGCACTCAATCCAAGCTGCTTGAGGTCTAGTGTGAAGTTTCTACAATCAGTGATGGTTTGGGGAGCCATGTCATCTGCTGGTTTAGGTCCACTGTGTTTTATCAAGACCAAAGTCACTGCAGCTGTCTACCTGGAAATTTTAGAGCACTTCATGCTTCCCTCTGCCAACAAGATTTTTGGAGATGGAATTTTTATTTTCCAGCATGACTTGGCACCTATCCACACTGCCAAAAATACCAATACCTGGTTTAATAACCATCACTATGCTTGATTGGCCAGCAAACTCGCTTGACCTTAACCCCAATCTATGGGGTATTGTCAAGAGGAAGATAAGACACCAGACCCAACAATGCTATGAAAGCAGGGGTAGGCAATCTCCGGCACTCCAGTTGTTGTGAAACTACAACTCCGAGCATGCATACTTGCTCTGCTCTTCCCAGAATTCCCATAGAAATTAATAGAGTATGCTGGGAAGTGTAGTTTCACAACAGCCGGAGTGCCGAAGGTTGCCGATCCCTGATATAGAGTTTAGTTTTATGCCTCTTTCATTTAAGGAGTCTCAATTGCTGCAAATCAAAAATGTTCGATCGGTCAACTTTCAGTGTAGTTTAATTACTTTAAAAGGTACAAGATTAGGAGCTTGTCTGCTGAATGTTTGAATTCATAAAAGTTGTACTTGCAATATTTGATCAGACTCACTGGTGCATGACATGAGGGAAATTGTGAAGGTTTTACTACTACTTTTATGGAGTCAATTGCAAATGTGCAAGGTTTTTTATAACTCTCCCCCATAGTATCTATTATTCTTATTGCAGAATAAGTATTTAAACCAGATAGACCTAAACATCTGATGCGTATATGCCCAATAACTGCTTGACCATTTGAAATCATTTTCATTTAAAAGGGGCTGTCCAACTTATTTCAAAATTTCCTCAAAGCCCCTGATTGCTAAAACAATAAAAGATCAACTACCCATCACTAAATCCCCCTGTGCCACTCCAGTCCTCATCTCCAGTCTAGGTTTACAGGCTGTAGCGGTGACCGCTACAGCCGGTAAACAAAGACTGGAGCAGCAGTGCTGGAGTTCACAGGAGTTTAATTGGTAAGTTGTGTATATGTGTGTGCAAAGTTGACGCTATGGGGGACGAGGGGGCTGAACTAGTACTCAAAAAATGGGCCCTGAGGCTGGTAGGTGGCCCTCTTACAGAGAGTTTGTGTGTGTTCTATATGTGAAGTTTAAGTCTGTTGCCCTACCGAATAATTTTACATGCAATTAATATGTCAATCAATGGATTTTACATAAAAAATTCAGACACAAGTCAGCATGCCTGTGCCAGTTGAGTTATAAAACCCAAACACGTAATAAAAGCAACATGTTGGTAACTATAAACACTTCTACATAAATCCAAAGTAAATCCATACTTTTTGGGTGTCATAGTGAAATGAGTTCTACACAGACAACAATCGTCTGTTTTACTCTAATTAAAACCAGCAATTATGCATTTAACTGTTTAGACTATAATCCTCTTTCACACTTTATGTGGAAAACATTTGCCAGTAGATGAGTGCCGATTTCATGCTACATTTCAATTTCAATTAACATAAAGCTTCTTTACCTTCTATATGAGTAAAGCCATACTTTCAGAAGTGAGAAGTAAAAACTGTAGAGCTGTTTGTTGAAATGTACAAATGCTACAAGTATAATATTCAGCTACTGATTAAAAAAAGCCTCACACACATCCATGATACATTAGCCTTGCAATGGAAATCAGTCTGTTTGCTTATGGCACCTTTCCATCATTAACACTTTTGCAGTCACACTTAGAGGAGATCCAAGGGCAATAGGTACAGTCTGGATGTCTGCCTTGCTGAACACTCTATATTCAAGTCACTTTGAGACCATATGTCTTTGTGAAGGTAAATGAGTTTGCACTTTAACCTTCGAGGTGGCATAGATGACTTCAGTCAACTCCCCTTTAACTACCTACCATAATAATCAGGAGTTAATCTAACACCCACACACCTCTCTACCCATGAGCACAAGCAATATTCATTTTCTAATATATTTTCCCTTTGATATACACTAAGTTGTCTTCAATTATAAAGTTCTCGTCAAGATATGATTTCACACAGTAAAGTTGCATGAATATCAGAATTTAAAAAATATATATTAAAACTTTTGAAGATCCTCCAATATCTATGATAAAACAGATGATGTTTAAAGTATTGATCTGCTTTAGGGATCCCCTGGTATCAGCTCCTTGTAAGAAGGACTTACATGGGAAAATACTTGCATTGATTTACCTGCATTAATTTACCTGCATGGAAGTTAAGATAAGCCACCACCAGGAGCCTGGGGAGAATCAGTAGAGATAGCTGATCGTTCCTGCTAAAACTTTGGTAATGCCTACAAACTTTGCAAAACCTGTTACTACGCAGGTGCCTATTCATGGAGGAAGCATCTTTGCATCTATTTTGGGAGTGTTCCTTTTCATAGAGTGTGCTGGATCTTATATCTCCCCTGTATATCAGTCTGCCTCTCATCTCCCTGCATGTGCTATCTAAAAGACAAACTGTGCTTAATAAGGGAGGGAAGTTTTTACTGATCACTCCTGCAGCTATGCTGTTGCATTTAGTAAATTGAGCGGTAGTGGAGGTGCCATGATCACCTCCATTACCCCCTTCTTGATTGCCCTCTGCCCAAACAATAGAAAACATTTTTCTATTAACTAGAAAAATCCTACTGCTTCATTCAATCCACTTAACATATGTTATAAATGCTGACTATGCATATTATTATGTGAATATGGACAGCCAACAAAAAGGCAAGAACATTCGATGGACAATAAGGGATACAGCTGCATGGTGTATTGTCATATTTTGCTGGATCACAGCCTTTAATCCCTTCAAGCGACAGCCAGTTTGGACCAAATGCCGGAGCCCCATTTTTCAAATCTGACATGAGTCACTTTATGTGGTAATAACTTTAGAATGCTTTTACTTATCCAAGCCATTCTGAGAATGTTTTCTCGTGATACATTGTACTTCATGATAGTGGTAAATTTGAGTCAATATATTTCTCCTTTATTTTAAAAAAAATCCCAAATTTACCCAAAATTTGAAAAATTCACAATTTTCTAAATTTGAATTTCTCTTCTTTTAAGACAGATAGTAATCGCTCATAAAATAGTTATCAGTCATTATTCCCCATATGTCTACTTTATGTTGGCATCATTTTGTAAATGTAATTTTACTTTTTTAGGACGTTAGAAAGCTTAGAAGTTTAGAAGCCATTTTTCAAATTTTCAACAAAATTTCCAAAACCATTTTTTTAAGCACCAGTTCAGTTATAAAGTGATTTTGAGGAGCTTACATAATGGAAACCACCCATAAATGACCCCATTTCAGAATCTACACCCATCAAGTTATTCAAAATGGATGTTACAAACTTTGTTAACCCTTTAGGTGTTCCACAAGAATTAAAGGAAAATGGAGACAAAATTTCAAAATTTTATTTTTTTAGCAGATTTTTCATGTTAAGCAATTTTTTCTTGCAACACAGCAAGGGTTAACAGCAAACTAAACCTCAATATACATTACTCTGATTCTGCAGTTTACAGAAATACCCCATATGTGGTGGTAAACATCTCTATGGGTTTGTGGCAGTGGTCAGAAGGAAAGGAGCGCCATGCAGATTTTGCTAGAATGGTTTTTAGGCACCATTTTGTAATTGAGAGACCCTGATGTACTCCTACAATGGAAGCCCTCAAAAAGTGACCCCATTTTGGAAACTACACCCTTCAAAGAATATATTAAGGGGAGTACTGACCACTTTGCACTGACCATCCTGTAAGCATTTTACGGAATTTGGAAACACTTGGCTATGAAAATAAAGTTTCATTTCTTCAAATAAAATGTTGCTTTAGCCCCAATCTTTTTTTCATTTTCACAAGGGCTAACAGGAGAAAAGCACCACATAATTTGTTACCCATTTTCTCCTGAATACGGCAACACCCCATATGTGGTGATAAACTGCTGTGGGGGCACATGGAAGGACTCAGAACAGAAGGAGCGTCATATGGATTTTGCAGACCAGAGTTTGATGGATTGGTTTGTGGGAGCCATTGATTTTTATTTTTTTGAGTTATTGTCTTATGTGGGGGCTCATTTTTGTGGGATGAGGTGATGTTTTCATTGGTACCATTTTGGGGTACATAAGACTTTTTGAGCGCTTGGTATTACACTTTTTGTGAGTCAAGGTGAAAAAAATAGCTGTTTTGACATCGTTTTTTTAATTTTTTTTTTTTTTACAGCATTCACCTGAGGGGAAATATAATGTGATTTTTTTTATAGAGCAGGTTGTTACGGACGTGGTGATACCCAATATGTGTATAATTTTTACTTTTGTTAAGTTTTACACATTAGATGCATTTTTGAACAGTATAAAATCTTTTTTTTGTGTTTCCATTTTCTGAGAGCCATATTGTTTTTAGTTTTTGGGCAATTGTCTTAGGTAGGGTCTCATTTTTTTGTGGGACGAGATGACGGTTTGATTGGTACCATTTTGGGATAAATATACCTTTTTGATCGCCTGCTATTACACTTTTTGTGAGGCAAGGTGACAAAAAATGTCTGTTTTGGCATAGTTTTTAAAAAAAAATTTTTTACAGCTTTCACCTGAGGGGAGTATAATGTGATATTTTTATAGAGCAGGTTGTTACGGACACAGCAATACCCAATATGTGTATCTTTTTATTTTTGTTAAGTTTTACACATTAGATGCATTTATTTTTTGGGCAATTGTCTTAGGTAGGGTCTCATTTATGGGACGAGATAACGGTTTGATTGGTACCATTTTGGGGTAAATATGCCTTTTTGATCGCCTGCTATTACACTTTTTGTGAGGCAAGGTGACAAAAAAGGCATAGTTTTTTTTTTTTTTTTTTCTGCGTTCACCCGGCGGGGTGGATCATGTGATACTTTTATAGAGCCGGTTGATACGGACGCGGCGATACCTAATATGTGGACTTTCCTTTTTTCCCCTTTTTTAAACTATTTTTTTAACTTCATATGGGAAAAAGGTGTTTTTTTTTACTTGAAACTTTTATTTTTTTATTTTATTTTTTTTTATTTTTTTTACACTTTTTTTAACTTTCTTTTTACACTTTTTTTTATTTATCAAGACCCATTTGGATCTTGAAGATCCAGTGGGCTTGATAACAGTGCATTGCAATAGTCATCTATTGCAATGCACTGTATCAGTGTTACACTAAGGCTGATCAGACCCTGAGGGTCTAATCAGCCTTAGGTACATGGCAGCTAGGACGCATTTGTAAGGTGTGCGGTTGCCATGGTAACCATCGGGCCCCTGCCATTGCAGCAGTGGCGGCCCGATGGCAGAGAGAGGGAGCTCCCTCCCTCACAACCCCATGGATGCCGCGGGCGGCTACCGTCCGCAGCATCTATGGGGTTAAACAGCTGAAATCGGTGCCAGCAGCACTCTCTGCTGATGGCAGCGGCTCCGATCCTGAGCCGCTGCCATCAGAAAATACAGCGCAGCAGGGGGAGCAATGGCCACATGTGGGGAGCAATGGCCACATGGGGGGGGACAATGGACGCATGGGGGGTTCACTTATCCCAGGGGGCACTGTCATTTATGCCAGTTTTCAGGTTCAGATCACAGCCTGAAACCGCCTTTTTTTCTCAATGGAGCGCACCGATTGGTTAGTCTGCAGAGACTAACCAATTGGAGCGCTTGCCGGCAAGGGACCACTATGAATGGTCCCTTGCCGACTGCTCCGGTGTCTCTGCTCTGCGGGAGAGCGGAGACTCCAGGGCTGTGACACTTTATAGTGTCACAGCCCGGTAAGCATTTTGGACGTCACTGTACGTCCAAATGCAGTAAATTACTTGCAATTTGGACGTACAGTTACGTCCAAATGCGCGAAGGGTTTAAATAATAACATCTGTAAAAAATTAAAAAAAAAACACAATTTAAATGTAGGTCTTAAAACCCCATTTGCATGTTATATATAGAATAAGTTTACATAAACAAATTGAGTAACTTTGCTTCTCCAGAGCTGCATTCACAGGAGCTGACATTAGCCTGCATCATTTAAGTGATTGTTCCAGGAAAAAAAATCTACATTTTTGAAACCAGCACCTGAATACTGATGTATTTGCATCTCATTAAAAATTTTGTTTCAACATTGAGTTATTCAAGAAAATGTATGTGTACCTGCTGTTTTTGTTGTTAATTCTATTTCCACCTGGCTCAGGTGATCTCATATGCTCAGTTTCATCCTTCAGCCCTATCTCCTATTAGAAGCTGTGGCAGTTTCAGGGAGAGAGCTTCAGCAGAAAGGACATGCCATGTGAGCTTCCAGCATAAAAATAAATCTATCAGATTAATTGGAGCAATGAATGGGGAGATCTCTGTAAAGAGAGGGCTGTTGGAGAAAGGACATATCCCCTGAGCTGTGATAGAGAGAGGGCTGCAGGGGAAAGCACATGCCCTCTGATCTGTAATAAAGAGAGGGCTATAAGAGAACGGACACACCCCCTGAGCTGCCAGCTTAAAATAAGGGGCTGTTCAGATAACCGTGGTATTGTGGATCCGCAAAAATGCAGATCCGCAATACCACAGATGCCAACCGGAACACACGGCCCGGCACCCCATTCAAAATGCCTATTCTTGTCCGCTATTGCTTGTTCTATTTTTTCTTGTGGAGCCGCGGCACAACAAGATCCCATGCCAGCTATTGAAGTGAACGGGCCACATCTATTCCGCAAAATTGCAGAAAAGATGCAGACCTGTTCACACAATTGTGTGAACAGGCCCTAAATCTAGCAGAGTAATTGGAACAATGGATGGGGAGATCTCTGGATCCATTGTGAGGTACAGGGCTGGTTCTAGCTTTGTTAGAAAGAGCTTGTCATGTACAATATGTTGTCTGATTTTCGTTCTATATAATAGCTAACCCTTTCAGCCCTGGAAGTTTTTTCGGTTTTGCGTTTTCGTTTTGCGCTCCCTGCCTTGATACAGCCATAACTTTTTTATTTTCTGTTCACATAGCTATATGAGAGCTTGTTTTTTGCGGGTCAAGTTGTACTTTCCAACGCCACCATTTAATATTGCATATGGTGTAGTGGGAAGCGGGAAAAAAATCCAAATCGGGTGAAATTGCAAAAAAAAACGCAATTCCGCCACAATTTAACGGGTTTTTTTATTTACGGCGTTCGATGTGCATTAAAACTGACATTTTTTTTTTCAGTTCTTGACCCCTATAACTTTTTGGTTTATGTGTACGGAACTATATAGGGGCTCATTTTTTGCGGGGCGATCTGAAATTTTTATTTATACCATTCTGGGGTGTGTGTGACTTTTTGATCACTTTTTAATTAAATTTTTTTTTTAAAAGCGACAAAAAATGGCGAATTGGCCATTTTGACGCTTTTTTCCGTTTCGCTTTTTTCTGTATGGGAAATTTTTTTTTTATTTTTATAATATGTGGTTTTCACACACAGTGATACCCATGATGTGTATTTTTTTTTTTTTTTTTAATACTTTTATTTTAGTTTCGTGAAAGGGGTTTGAACTTTTACATTTTTTTTATTTATTTTTTTTTAAACTTTATTTTATTTATTTACACTTTTTTATAGTTCCCATAGGGAACTATAAGAAGCAATCATTTGATTGCTTATATCATAGACTCCAATGCACTTACATTGGAGTCTATGATTATTTTAGTACTTTCCTATGGAACCCTATTACAGGCAAGGGCTCCATGGGAAAGCCTATGCAGAAGCCTCCTGTCATTTACTATGACAGGGGCTGCTGCAGGCACGCTCCGGCTCCTCCGATCGCCACACGGGGGAGCCGGAGCAAGGCTTGACCGCGGCACCCGAGGGGTTAAATGTCCGTGATCGGCATGTTAGCCGGTTGCGGACGTTAGCCGCGGGTGACCTGCATATCCAACTCCGTGCAGGAGCGGGTGCCATCTTTAAAGTCCCGGCCAGCGCCATACTAGTACGGCGCTGGTCGGGAAGGGGTTAAAGGCCCCCACTGAGGACATTTTTACTTGTATAGGGCGCTCCCAACTCTCCTCTGACAGATGATGTCGGGGGAGAGGAAAATCTGGTGAAATTAATACTTTTTCCTGATCCTTTTGGAGATAAGCCACCACCAGAAGTCTCTGGCAGTGGCAACATCCTCTTCACCCATCAAATACACGTACATGTTCGGTTGAGCCGAATGTATATGTGTATGGGGGAGCCAGGGGAGAAACTTAGAGATAGCTAATTGTTCCTCTGACAGTTATTAAATGTGTATGGCTGTCCTAAAACTTTGGTCTTGCTAACTACAGCTCCCATCATGCTACAAAAGCGTGCAGCCATCAGGTCAAGATGGGAGTTGTAGTTTTACAACAGCTGGAGAAGCACTGTAGTAAAGTTAAAGCTGTGCTGTGATTGGCTGCTGTGGGCAACAAACAGTTTGTATTTTAGGCAGCACATGCAGGGAGATTACTAGTCTGAATCACAAAGGACCTTATTTTGTGACAATACGCAAGGAGAGGCCGATTGAGAACCACTGCATTCAAATAAAAGCTGTGCTGTGATTGGTTTCTATGGGCACAAATGAAAGCTGTGCTGTGATTGGTTGCTATGGACAATAAACAGTTTGTCCTTTAGAGGCAGACCAAAATGCAGGAGAGATAAGAGGGGGTGAGGAGAACTGCTTCAGCAGTTACTGTAAAAATTGTGTATACATTTTAAGGCATGCTTCATTAAAAATATACTACTTTAGTAGAACTTTTCAGAACTATGGACTTGACAATCCTCCACTATTTTAAGTTGGATCACAAAGAGTATATGTACCAAGTTTGGTTAAGATCCATTACATAGTTTGTAAGCCTGAGAAAAGACATATGCCCATCCAGGTCAGCCTGTTATCCTGCAGGCTGATCCAGTGGAAGTAAAAAAAAAAAAAAAAAAAAAAAAAATGAGGTAGAAGCCAATTTTCCTCACTATAGGGGAAAAAAATTTCTTCCCGACTCCAATCAGGCAATCAGAATAAGTCCCTGGATCAACAACCCATCTCTAGTAGCTATAACCTGTAATATTATTACACTCCAGAAATATATTCAGGCACCTCTTGAACTCTTTTTGTGAATTCACCATCACCACCTCCTCAGGCAGAGAATTCCATAGTCTCACTGCCAGGGCCGCTTCTAGCTTTTCTGCTGCCTGAGGCGAAAAATGAAATGGCGCCCCCTTCCCTTGCCCCATCAGACCTCAGATCAGCATCTTGTGCCCCCATCAGACCTCAGATCAGCGTCTGCCCCATCACCTCAGATCATTGTGCCATCAGACCTCAGATCAGCATCTTGTGCCCCCATCAGACCTCAGAATCAGCGTCTTGTGCCCCATCAGACCTCAGATCAGCGTCTTGTGCCCCATCAGACCTCAGATCAGCATCTTGTGCCCCCATCAGACCTCAGATCAGCGTCTTGTGCCCCCATCAGACCTCAGATCAGCCTCTTGCCCCCATCAGACCTCAGATCAGCGTCTTGTGCCCCATCAGACCTCAGATCAGCGTCTTGTGCCCCATCAGACCTCAGATCAGCGTCTTGTGCCCCCATCAGAACTCAGCGTCAATCAGACCTCAGATCAGATCGTCTTGTGCCCCCATCAGACCTCAGAATCAGATCAGCGTCTTGTGCCCCCATCAGACCTCAGATCAGCGTCTTGTGCCCCCATCAGACCTCAGATCAGCGTCTTGTGCCCCATCAGACCTCAGATCAGCGTCTTGTGCCCCCATCAGACCTCAGATCAGCGTCTTGTGCCCCCCTCAGCCTCAGAGATGCCCCAGACCCCATCAGATTGTGCCCATCTCAGATCATCAGCGTCTTGTGCCCCCATCAGACCTCAGATCAGCGTCTTGTGCCCCATCATCAGACCTCTCAGATCAGCGTCTTGTGCCCCCATCAGACCTCAGATCAGCATCTTTGCCCCAGACCTCAGATCAGCGTCTTGTCAGATCAGCGTCTTTGTGCTTCCCCCATCAGACCTCAGATCAGCGTCTTGTGCCCCATCAGACCTCAGATCAGCGTCTTGTGTTCCCCCATCAGACCTCAGATCAGCTCTTGTGCCCCATCAGACCTCAGCGATCAGCGTCTTCCTTGCCCCCATCAGACCTCAGATCAGCGTCTTGTGCCCCCATCAGACCTCAGATCAGCGTCTTGTGCCCCCATCAGACCTCAGATCAGCGTGCCCCATCAGACCCATCAGATCAGCGTTTGTGCCTCTCAGAACTCAGATAGCGTCTTGTGCCCCCATCAGACCTCAGATCAGCGTCTTGTGCCCCGATCAGACCTCAGATCAGCGCCTTGTGCCCCATCAGACCTCAGATCAACATCTTGTGCCCCCATCAGACTTCAGATCAGCGTCTTGTGCCCCTCTCAGAACTCAGATCAGCGTCTTGTGCCTTGTGCCCCCCTCAGACCTGCCCACCCAGCCACTTAAAAAAACATACTTACCTGTCCTGCGCTGCCGCTGCCCTCAGCTCCCGCGCTCCCACTGTCTTCCCTTCCGGCGCGCACTATGACCTGACGCGGCGTCAGGTCATAGTGCGCGCCGGAAGGGAAGACAGTGGAGCGCGGGAGTTGAGGGCAGCGGCAGCGCAGGACAGGCAAGTATGTTTTTTTTAAGTGGCTGGGTGGGCTGATCTGAGGTCTGAGCGGGGGCACAAGAAGCTGATGGGGAGCGCAGCGCATCCACCAGCAGTGTTTAACTGCTGTGTGGATGCCGCCTCTCAGAATTACATAAAACTGCCGCCTGCTCATGGCAGAAGCGGCCCTGTTCACTGCTCTTACCATAAAGAATCCTCTTCTATGTTTGTGTTCAAACCTTCTTTCCTCCTGACACAGAGGATGTCGCCTCGTCATAGTCACGGTCCTGGGAATAAATAGATGATGGGAGAGATCTCTGTACTGACCCCTGATATATTTATATATACGTATATACATAGTTATTAGATCTCCCCTTAGTTGTCTTTTTTCTAAACTCAATAATCCTATTATTGGCCTTGGCAGCAGCTGTCTGACACTGGTTCCTACAGCTTAGTTTGCTGTCCACTAAAATTCCTAGGTCCTTTTCCATGTCAGTGTTACCCAGGGTTTTACCATTTAGTATGTACTGGTGACTTGCATTATTCCTTCCTATTTGCATAACCTTACATTTGTCAGTGTTAAACATAATCTGCCACTTCTCTGCCCAAGCCTCCAATCTATCCAGCTCCATCTGTAGCAGTGTACTGTCCTCTTCTGTTTTAATTACTTACATATATTGAAGAGAATAGGGCCCAATACTGACCCCTGTGGTACCCCACTAGTGACAGTGACCCAATCTGAGTGCGTACCGTTACTTACCCACATACAGTTACTTACCCACATACAGATTTTTTCTCCCAGCATTCTCATTTTATATACCAACCTTTTATGTGGTACAGTGTCAAATGCTTTGGAGAAGTCCAGATATCTGACATCCACTGATTTGCCGCGGTCAAGTTTAGAACTTACCTCCTTTTAGAAACTGATTACATTAGTTTAACATGACGGATCCCTCATGAAGCCATGCTGATATGGAGTTATTCACTTATTTTCATTGAGGTACTCCAAGGTATGTGTAGCATCTCTTAGAAAACCTTCAAACTGTTTTCCCATGACGATGTTAAACTTACCGGCCTATAGCTTCCGGGCTCTGTTTTTGGACCCTTTTTGAATATTGACACCACATTTGCTATCTGCCAATCCTTAGAATGCTCCCTGTCAGTATAGAGTCCTTAAATATCAGAAATAAGGGTTTTTCTATGACATTACTTAATTCTCTTAGGATATGGGGGGATATGGGGGGGGGGGGCATCTGGTCTGGCGATTTGTCTATTTTAATCTTCATAAGACGCCGCTGTACTTCTTCCTGGATCAGACAGGGAACTTTTAATGGGAAATTTACTTTTACATTCTGCATTTCAGAATTCATTATTTTCCTCAGTGAAAAAAATATTTGATAACTGCTTTCTCCTCATCGCTCTCTTCAACTCCTCTCATCATTCTGTAAAGGGCCGACACCTTTGGATTTGTACTTTGTACCATTTATAGCATTGAAGAACATTTTAGTTATTTAGTTAGAACATTGTGCTATTGACAAGTAGAGATGAGCTAATCGATTCGTCGATTCGTTGATTCATATCGAATCTTGGGAATTTTTAGCTGCTTTCGCTTCGGCTTTGTACGCATTCGCTACGTAGTTTGTCCTATAAATTATATGCTATTGCTACGTATAAGTTACTCTATACGTTGTTGCGTACGAATTCAATTCATTAGCGATGCAGACTCCTCCCCGGTAGCTCCGCCCCCTTCTCCAGTGCGCGAGGAAGACGAGGCAACTCAGGCAATTAAGATGGCGACACAGCGAGGCCCTGACTGGGGAGGCATGGTGTGGGGCACCGACTCCTATGAGGAGAAGGAACCGGAGGAGATCTACGTCTCTCAATATGTCCGGCAGTCTAAGAAGTCGGTTGAGGTGCCCGCTGAGGTGTTCACTCCGCTGGCTGACACGGCAGAGGCGGCAGGAGTTCAGACATACTTCCGCCGCGGAAGGACTACTCTCTTCTGCAAAATTCAATGGTCCCCGAGGCTGTCACCTGGAATGCCCTGACACTCTGGGAATACAAAAAGTTGGTAGAGGAGTGGGTTGTGCAGGTGTTGGAGCACCCACGGTCCGGTGACCCCAAGCTAAAGAGCCGAAAGGGTAACGTTATTTAGTTCAGTATGGAACGGGGAGTAAGTTTTATCGCCGATGAGGAGACAGCAGAAGAATTATATGTCAACCGCCGTTCTGTAAAGCGGCCGTATCTTCCGCCCATCCGTCACAACCTCCACGCAGGGGATTATGTGGAGTATATCCCTATGAAGAGCCTCCAAGGCCCTTTTGCTACTGGGGTGAAACTCCTTAAGCAAACAGCTACTCCTGCAGCGCCCCCGGAAGACTGGAGTGAGGAGGCCCAGGCCACAGAAGAGGCTCGGTGTTCCCATGAGACCAATGATGGGACTCTGCGATCTGAGGAGAAATCCTAAGCTCAGCTGGAACCCCTGATACCAGATTTACCACCGCCACCGATCCTTCATGTGGGTCAGATGACCACCAACAGTTTTGTGTACCAGCCATCGGTGGTACAATACCAACTGCCATGGCAGGTGCAGGCCGCACAGTCCGCCGCTCGCGGAAGACTGTTACCAGAGCCCTTACAGCCGGAGATTCTGTCACCTTGTATGCCGCGGGAGGATCTGGCCACTACAAGGTAAAGGGCAAAGCCCAAGTTGCCACAGCCCTTGCCAGTGTGACCGCCCGGTCACTACCAAGACCATCCCTGAGAGGTCGGTGGGGTTCTGCTGCCGCAGCCAGTGTCGCTTTCATGAGGCAGGAGCGCCCTCTATTGTCTTTTAGCTCCAGCAGCAGTGAAGAGGACCTGCTGGACCTTAAGTAAGGATCCTGCAGCTTTTATGGAAACCACAACGTGAAGGGTGAGCACTAGTTGGCGTTTGTTTTTATTTTTGTTGCCCTGCGTTTGTCCCCCAGATGGACATGGATTGTCAGGACTCCCCCATCAAAAAAAAAAGTTTTAACCAAGTTGTGCATACGTGCGCCTCATCCCTTTTTTCCCCCTTTTCAGGTTATTGGGGAGCCCCTTGAAACAGGGTTTTTATGGAACCTTTGCTGCTATTTTTTTACCCATTTGGATTACAATTTTACCTATGTGGATTACAAATTGCAACTGAGTTTGGGACTTTGTTCCAGTTGTATGACAAGCGTCAGAAGAAAAGAGACTTAAACGTGTCCGTGAGCATACTAGGTGGGTGATATTTAAAATGTTTACATTATACCTATAATGCAAAGTATAGACCAAAAGTTTGGACACACCTTCTCATTTAAAGAGTTTTCTGTATTTTCATGACTATGAAAATTGTAGATTCACACTGAAGGCATCAAAACTATGAATTAACACATGTGGAATTATATACTTAACAAAAAAATGTGAAACAACTGAAAATATGTCTTATATTCTAGGTTCCTCAAAGTAGCCACCTTTTGCTTTGGTTACTGCTTTGCACACTCTTGGCATTCTCTTGATGAGCTTCAAGAGGTAGTCACCTCAAATGGTTTTCACTTCACAGGTGTGCCCTGTCAGGTTTAATAAGTAGGATTTCTTGCCTTATAAATGGGGTTGGGACCATGAGTTGTGTTGGGCAGAAGTCAGGTGGATACACAGCGGATAGTCCTACTGAGTAGACTGTTAGGATTTGTATTATGGCAAGAAAAAAGCAGCTAAGTAAAGAAAAACGAGTGGCCATCATTACTTTAAGATATGAAGGTCAGTCAGTCCGAAAAATTGGGAAAACTTTGAAAGTGTCCCCAAGTGCAGTCGCAAAAACCATCAAGCGCTACAAAGAAACTGGCTCACATGAGGACCGCCCCAGGAAAGGAAGACCAAGAGTCACCTCTGCTGAGGAGGATAAGTTCATCCGAGTCACCAGCCTCAGAAATTGCAGGTTAACAGCAGCTCAGATTAGAGACCAGGTCAATGACACACAGAGTTCTAGCAGCAGACACATCTGTACAACAACTGTTAGGAGGAGACTGTGTGCAGCAGGCCTTCATGGTAAAATAGCTGCTAGGAAACCACTGCTAAGGACAGGCAACAAGCAGAAGAGACTTGTTTGGGCTAAAGAACACAAGGAATGGACATTAGAACAGTGGAAATCTGTGCTTTGGTCTGATGAGTCCAAATTTGAGATCTTTGGTTCCAACCACCGTGTCTTTGTGCGACGCAGAAAAGGTGAACGGATGGAGTCTACAACCCTGGTTCCCACCGTGAAGCATGGAGGAGGAGGTGTGATGGTGTGGGGGTGCTTTGCTGGTGACACTGTTGGGGATTTATTCAAAATTGAAGGCATACTGAACCAGCATGGCTACCACAGCATCTTGCAGCGGCATGCTATTCCATCCGGTTTGCGTTTAGTTGGACCATCATTTATTTATCAACAGGACAATGACCCCAAACACACCTCCATGCTGTGTAAGGGCTATTTAACCAAGAAGGAGAGTGATGGGGTGCTACGCCAGATGACCTGGCCTCCACAGTCACCAGACCTGAACCCAATCGAGATGGTTTGGGGTGAGCTGGACCGCAGAGTGAAGGCAAAAGGGCCAACAAGTGCTAAGCATCTCTGGGAACTCCTTCAAGACTGTTGGAATACCATTTCAGGTGACTACCTCTTGAAGCTCATCAAGAGAATACCAAGAGTGTGCAAAGCAGTAATCAAAGCAAAAGGTGGCAACTTTGAAGAACCTAGAATATAAGACATATTTTCAGTTGTTTCACACTTTTTTGTTAAGTATATAATTCCACATGTGTTAATTCATAGTTTTGATGCCTTCAGTGTGAATCTGCAATTTTCATAGTCATGAAAATACAGAAAACTCTTTGAATGAGAAGGTGTGTCCAAACTTTTGGTCTGTATTGTATTTGCACTGGATTGTTTGCACTAATATTTTTACCTTTCAGCAACGTTTTTAAGTATGTTGCCCATTGTGTGTATTTCTTTACAGGTACCGCAATGTGTCCTCATATTCACTTTATTGGATGGTGGATGGTTGTACTACGCACTTAGCTGGATAGACAGCACCTTACTTGTTCTACCTCAAATATACATACTGCCTCTGAGGGCGATTTCAGATCTGACCATTTACGCTGGATCTGGCCCGGGGTCCGCAAGGTGTCGAAACTATGGCGCAAGCCTCGGATCACCTGCTGGATCATCTCCTTTTTATGCTGGTTCGGGTGGCGGTGTTTGCCATCGTAAATCGTAATCCTGGGGGTCCATCAGCCGGACTATGTATTTCAGCTGTGCAGCAGAGCTAAATGATGAGGATCGCCTTGATGCCATTTTCTAAAATTCGCTCTGCCTCTGAGGAGGGCACACCTCATCGTACGTGCCTGCGTATTACGTAATCGAGTAGACAATAGTACGCTGAGGATTCGTAAGCTATTTGTACGCTCATGCGTACGTCTTCTAAGAAGTCGCGTACATTTTTTAAAAGAGCTTTCGTTATTAGTGCACGAATGTTCACTAATAGCACATAACAACGTATATTTTGTACGCAAATTAAACAAATCTATTCGTCGAATATACGAATCTTAGGACAAGTTCGGCGAATGTTCGGCGAATAATTTTTTGAATGATTCGCTCGTCTCTATTGACAAGTTTATGACATTTCATTGTAAACTCCATAAAATGTTGTTGAAAGGACAACATAAAATTTAACAGAATCAGGCAAACATCAAAGTATTTTCTTATTTGATTCAAATTAGAGATGAGCGAATCTATTCGCCGCTTCGTAGATTTGATATGAATCTTGAAAATTTGCCACTGCGAAGCGAATCCGAATTTTTTGAGATTCGCTTCGTTAGATTCGAAAATGTTCTTAAGGCTTTCTACGCATTCGCTACGTGCTTGTCCAACAAATTGTACGCTAATGCTACGTATAAGTTACTCTATATTTACGCTGTACGCTTTACGCTGTTGCGTACGAATTCAATTAATTAGCAAACTTTTACTGTTCGTTATTCGTTTGGCAAAAGCCCGGGAAAAAAGCAGTCACCTGACCTAGTGGGCAGGGCTTGCTCTGATTGGCTCAGTCTCGGTAAACCAGTGACGCATCAGTTGTGCTGCGACTGCTGAGACGAGCAGAAGCACAGTGTGTGTAGTTCTGAGAGACTGAGACCTGTTTTGCTAAAATTGGGGTGTAATTGTTCTGGGAATCCATATTACACATATCAGGGATACTGCACGGCAAGTGCAGGGCCAGTGCAGGGCTAGTAATTAATCAGGCAGGGAGAGAGACAGGGAGAGAGATAGGGAGAGAGACAAGGAGAGAGACAAAGACCAGCTGCAGGGCCACAGTCAAGTGAAAAATGTCTGGAATGGATAAGCAAAAGGGGTCTAGACCGCGAGCTCTAAAAAAAAGGAGAAAGTGGCACAGGGCATCAGTGCTAAAGGACCTGTAGCCGGAGCTTCTACTTGTAGAATTCGCAATACTTGGCCAGTGTTCCACTAGGCTAACCACCAAGGTGCAAAATTGTAGTGGAGGAGAAAGTGGATAAGGTAGTGAAGTGGATGGCACACTCATCTCAGTCTCAGCGGGATGATATGCTGTCATCTGCTGATACAGTATCCATATGTAGCCAGGGGTCAGACTCAGAGCGTTCCTCCTGCTCCACCATTCCGTTCTAGCAAAGCCTGTCATTTTCATACGCAATTTGTATGCTCATGCGTACGTGTTCACAGAAGTTGCGTTCCTATCTGAACGTTCGTTATTAGTGCGCGAATGTTCACAAAACACCACATAATAACGTATGATTTGTACGCAGATTCACCGAATAGATTCGTAGAATATACTAATCTTATGAAAAGTTTGACAAATATTCAGCGAAGCGAATTTTGGATGATTCGCTCATCTATAATTCAAATATATACCACCAAAGAGTGTAAGCAAGTAAACATTTCAAACATAAAAATATGTGGAAAAGAAAATAGCAATGAAAACATTTACAAATATATATTTTGCTTTTTTCTCGCTGTTTTCAAAATCCCTTCTTCCTGTCATTAACCCTTTCACGACCGGAGCTTTTTTCGGTTCTGCATTTTCGTTTTGCGCTCCCTGCCTTCAAACAGCCATAACTCTTTTATTTTTCTGTTCACATAGCTGTATGAGGGCTTGTTGTTTGCGGGACAAGTTGTACTTTCCAACGCCACCATTTAATATTGCATACGGTGTAGTGGGAAGCGGGAAAAAAATTCCAAATGGGGTGAAATTGCAAGAAAACCGCTATTCCGCTACAGTTCTACGGGTTTCTTATTTACAGCGTTCGATGTGCATTAAAACTGACCGGTTACTTTCATTCTACTGGTCAGTACGAATCCGGCAATACCTAATATGTATAGTTTTTCCTGCGTTTAGATGGTGATAAAATAATTAGAAAGTTGCCCTTTTTTTTTTTTTTTTTTTCCTTGTCATATCTTGACCCCTATAACTTTTTGGTATTTATGTGTACAGAGCTGTATGGGGGCTCATTTTTTGCGGGGCGGTCTGAAGTTTTTATTGATACCATTCTGGGGTGTGTATGACTTTTTGATCACTTTTTATTTAATTTTTTTAGAAAAAAAAAGGGACAAAAAAACTGCGAATCGCCATTTGGACGCTTTTTTCCGCCACACAATTCGCCGTATTGAAATTTTTTTTTTATATTTTAAAAGTACGGGCGTTTTCGGTCACGGTGATACCCATGATGTCTATATTTATTGTTATTTAGGTATTTATTTTTTACTTATACGGAAAGGGGGGTGATTTGAACTTTTATATCTTTTTTATTTTTTATATATTTTTTAACATTTTTTTTTAATTTTTCTGTGATTATTTTAAAGCTCAAATATCATCTGATCTATTGTGTTTTGTTTTTTTTCTTTATGAGCAATCATGGATTTACTAGATGCAGTTAAAACCATGAATTGCTCATTTCTTATCCTGGCCTGCCATCTAGTGGCCAGAATAAGAATTGCAGTTTGAAAACTGTAATCCTCACCAGCGAGGATTACAGTTTTCATATGGTGTACAGACACCCCGATTGGCCAATCGGGGCGTCTGTACACCACCCGGAAGCGTGGGCTTCCGGGTTTAGACGCATCCTGATGCCGTGATCACGTGTGATCACGGCATCAGAAGGCCCTGGAAGTCTCCGAAGACGGAGGTAAGATGCGGCAAGTCTCTGCTGTTAGAAACAGCAGAGACTTGCCGGCCATGTCATCTCTGAAACCCCCCCTGAACTAGAGTAAGCGGTGTATAGTGTAAGAGATGCAGAATCCGAATATGTAAGTTTTATCTTCATACTCACTTCCATTCCGACAAAGCAGCAGTAAATTGCATTGAGAGGACTCTTCTTTGAGTCCTCTCCATTATGTGAGTGAGCACTGGAGTCCAGTGAGTGCATTTTACTATCGGTTTGTGGGAGCACAACATCAGAATAGAAGCGAGTATGAAGATAAAACTTACATATTTGGATTCAGCATCACTTTCACTATACATCGCTTACTCTAGTTCAGGGAGGTTTCGGAGATGACAGGTTCCCTTTAAATCAATACAATTTCACTGAGACCACTTTCGGATAGTTAGTGTTTGATCAGTGATTTCTATCGATGATTGTGAGCCAAAACCAGAAGTGGAGTATTCACAGAGATAAGGTACAATAAAAAGATTTGGCCCTGTTCTGCGTTTTTGACCTGTGCCTGGTTTTGGTTCAGAGTCATTGATAAAAATCACTGATCAAACACTGAACAAACACTGATTGTGTGAAAGCAGCCTTTAGAGACTGAAAACTCATCTTTACCTATTTCTGCTTTCAGTTGATTTTCTTTTCACAGTTATCTGTTAGCTAAGTACAACAGCATAAATCCCTCTACCCTAGTCAGACATCTTTTTTTTTATTTTACTTTAGAGAATCTTTACTATACTTCATCCTGCAATATGGAAAGCAGCAAATACAATACACCTCTGGGGCTAGTTTTAATTTAGAAGAAGTAAGTATCCACTGTCCAGTGCTGATGATTGATATGCAGGGCCGGCCTTAGGGATGTGCAACCTATGTAGTCACACAGAGTGCAACAACCACTCCTACTGAAGTGTGTACCACAGATTGAGTTGGCACCTTCAGAATGTGAAGACCATAAGTCTTCTTATTCTTAAGGTATTATTCAAATATATATAATACTATTAAAGGGGTTCTCCGGGAATTAAGAGAAATGAAAATACATTCCCAAAATATATTCCCAAATAACTTTCATTAGTTATAATGGCTCATTTTGTCTACGGAGCAATCATTAGGAGAAACAAAATGGCCGCCGTCCTATTAATACACACAAAACCTGTCCTAATCACACAGGAGGACACCTTCTCTCTGTACTTTATGTCTCCTCATGAAGTCCATTCCTTCAGAGATTCAGCTGAAGATCATGTTAAACAGTATTCAGGACCATAATGCCTGACAAGTAGGAGAGGAGGCTGAAGTGCTCTGAAGTAACTTGTCCTGTTGTGTGATTAGGACAGATTTTGTACTAATTGGACAGTGGCCATTTTATTTCTTCTGATGATCGCTCCCCAGAGAAAATGAGCCATTATAAATAATGAAAGGTATTTGGGACTTTAATTATAATAAAGTAATATTTACATATTTTCATTTTCTTAGTTACTGGAGAACCCCTTCAAAGTGTTATTTACATATGGTAGAGTGCTGTTTTATTTTAGGAACTAATATTTGGGCTCTGTATGTTGGGAGTATTGTATACTGTTTTTTTTTTTACTTAGGCACTGTCAGATGGCACTACTGGTATATTGTACAATATAATTTTTTTGCAGTGTATGATGGTAGCAGCATGGCAACTGTATGGCACTATTATTTGGGTACCATACAGTATGACGCAGATGATTTGGTGCTACAGTATATGGTAATGTTAATTGTACATTGTATGACAGTACACTCTGAGGAGAGGACACACCAACTGGAGAGCCCACCAAACATAAGGCTGGCTTTGTGGTTATGCAAGGGAATCACCTACATTCATATCTTCAAAGTGCTTCCTCAGCCACATCATTGTAATCTTGTGTCTTGTGTCTGAATATTTGCCAGACTAGAAGTATAACTTTGCATTGTTGAACTGGATACAATCTAATACAGTACAATGCAAGTGAATAGGACTTTAAAAACTCCAAGCAGATTGTGATTAGAGATGAGAGAATCATCCAAAATTTGCTTAGACGAATATCTGTCGAAGTTTTCACAAGATTCGAACGAATACGAATCTATTTGACGAAGCTGCGTACAAATTATACATTATTATGTGGTGTTTTGCAAACATTTGCACACTAATAACGAACGTACACTTGTTAAAGGTACGCTACTTATGTGAACACGTAAGCATGTGCGTACAAAAGTGCGTATGAATCCTTAGAGTACTATTGTTTTTTTCCAGTTCTGAGGGGGGCATATCTACACTTTCCCGCTCTTGCATGGGCGGAACGTCACTTTCCCGCCGTACGCAGAATGCGTATATTTACTTACGTTTCATACGTATCTTACGTATAGTTAGGTCAAATTTTTGCATACGTTTACGAATACTACGAAGCGAATCCGACAAAATTCGGATTCGCTTCAGAGAAGAAAATTTCCAAGATTTGATACGAATCTACGAAGCGGCGAATAGATTCGCTCATCTCTAATTGTGATACTTGATCAGAACTGTGTTACTATTCTAGTTCATTTGCTAGAATGTCTGACCATAAGGGTTATTCAACCATTAAATGGTCTAAAGACAACCCCAATTAACTAATGCTGTTGTTAGTTTAGCTCCCGGAACCCCTGGTAAATAGCTGAATTTGCCATCAACTACTCAGCCACCTCTACAGGGAAGATGTAGTATTATATGAAACCATTCAAATGAATGGCCATCATGGGCAGCCAAAACTACCAGAGAAAGAGCCATGTTGGTTAGTGGCTCTCCACTCTGGCTCATAGAAGAGGATCCCAATAGGGGCATACCACTCTAAGACAACCATTTGTTCTCACAGTATATGGACAGGAGCTATCACCACTCACCAACATTTATTAACAGTCTTTAGCATTGGGATTCTGTCCATGATTTTGTAAAATCCCAGACATAGAAAAATAGAGGAGAATAATAAATAGTAAAGCCAACAAATGACATTTTATATAGCATCATATTGTTTTGTATTAAATGAAATCTATGTATGGCATAGACTGTGAATTCTTCCAGTATCTTTGAATCACAGCCAATAGCATTTATCTTTTATACAAGTTTAAATTTGTTCTATTCTGGTCTGTAGCCAATGTGAAACACTTAGAATAGTCAAGTATCTACATCTGACATTCTGCACATTAGGAGTAAGTTATATCCAAGAAATATTTCTTTTCATGACTCTAATACTTTCAGATACTATGATTATTTGTTTGTATTCATATACAAAAGTAAGGTTACACATCAATATTTGATCTGCATACAAACAATATATGAGGCTGATGCACCTTTGAAGATAAAAAAAAGGAATATAAAAAATAACCAACTGGCTTTGCAATAATTTATTCACCAGAAACATTATTAAACATGCTATTACCATAAGCCATGCTGCCCAGGACCTCTTTCTTTTAGCTGAAGAAGATAACTGTTCCCACTCTGGCTACAATGTGTGAAATTTACAGCCACTGGCAGCTTTCTCCAGTGATAACAGCTGATCACCAGATGGTCCTAAGTTAGAGAAAAGGTTGTATAAATCAGTAGCCTGTGAGAATACAATGAACATTTGAATATATGTCATCTTCTTAAATTTCCAAAAACAAGTAGATTTCCTCTCCTAGACGTAAAACTTTCTAAAGCATCCCTAGTCAAACAGGAGTTTTTCTTGTGGTATTCTTCAATATTAGTTTTTCTATTCTTACAGTAGGTGCACTTCAACATGCAGCTGCACAAGAAATTTCCATCTTATCTAACAGATGCTTGATGGGCTTGAGCCTTGGAGAATTTAGAGGAGAAGTCATCATCATGAGCCTATTTTAGACATTTTCAGCAGTTGCACTGGCACTCTGTGGCTCTGCAGACCCATACACAGCATGTTATGATTCACCATGTTCTGACTCCATTCTATTATAGTCAGTATTGACTTTTTCAGGAATTTGTGCTATAGTTACTCTTCTGTGGGATTGAAGCAAAAAGGATAGCCATCACTCTCCATGTGCATCAATGAGCCACAGGCATCACTCACCCTGTTGCCAGTTTACCTTCCTTGAACCTCATTTGGTAACCACTGAAAACAATAAAGCCTATAAATATTGTAACTTATATTCACTTTCTTAATTTATAAAAAGAAAAATGTATGTTCTCTTCAGAATATTTTTTCTCATTCTATAACATTTTATAAGGCTATTTTAAAAACTATAATTTTTCATGTATTTAAAATTATATTGTTTTATTGGAAGGAGTATTTTATTCTTCTAAATTTAACAATAATGAGACAAACCTTTAGCCTCTGTTTTTTTTTTGTAGGATGATGAATTCTATTCTGTTAAAAGGAGGGGCCAATGTGAGTACAGGAAAGGCAACAGCCTGGGGTGTTTCTTTTACAAGTTTTATCACTCAACATAACACTGAAAATGGTTAGAGTTTTTATCTGTATATAAAACCACTCCTTAAGTTTTTAATTAACCTGAATTTATTGTAGGTAACAACAGGTATATGTGATTAAAGATCAGATCATTCTTATCATACTACTATTTCCTGTGTGATGTAAATGTTCTTTATTATTTACCCATATAGAGAAAGAAGGACAAGCCTTAAGGTGATACAAGCGTCTCTAAGATCTGCAAATGGCATGTGATAGGGGTATAAAAGCCAGATTGAAAACAAAGTTTTTAAGCCACATGAAACCTCACAAATCAGGTCGATGTGCAAGTTAACACTTATCACAAACTGAGAGGGAGAGAATACTTGAACTGAGATACCTTGATTTATCACTCTGGCAGAACACTGCTCGCCTAGACCGAGATGTCAGCACTGTTCAACGTTGTCTCCTGGTTGGTTGAACAACAAACTGGAATGACAGCAAGGGTCAAACCTCTGTCTGATTAGAAGAATGGCATATAGTGATCCATTCTGAACTGCAAGTGAAATTGAACATCAAACCCGAAGCCTAGGGCGGCAAACAGTGTCTACACAAACCATCAGAAGATGATTGCATGACAATGGGCTACGAGCTAGATGTCCAGCTTCAGGTGTTCCATTAACTTCATGTCACAGCTCTCAAAGCCTATCATGGTGCACAGCAAGAAGACATTGGAGGCTGTAATAGAGGTCTATCCTCTTTAGCCATGAGTTCTCCTTTTGTCTATGATAGACAGAGATTGGTCTGGAGACGATGTGGGCAATATCATCAAGAACCCTTCACAAGGAAACGTCACACCAGTCCTATTCCCAAGATTGTGGTGTGGGGTGGCATAATGAACTGTAGCTAGACTCCTCTAGTCTTCATTTCAGGTAGACTAATAGGTCGGCGTTACATTGATTTGGTCATGAAACCAGTGGTATGGTAATTTCTCCAAAGTGTCCCAGGAGCCGATTTTCAACAGTAGTATGCAAGGCCACATGTTTCTCATGCCAGTATGAGCAGCCTTCATGAGCTACACATGCTACTATGGACTACAGTATGGACTTCAAACTTGTCTCCTTTCAAGCATACCTTGGATGTCATTGGTTGGCAATTGCACATGGACCGCCAGCAGCAGATGTTAATGATATGCATGCGCACATGAACATGCCAAAGTGTGTAAGTGTATGTATTTCTGTGTGAGATGATCATACTTAATAATGAATAAGTTGAGATGTTTTGAATAATTTGTTTCCACTTTTTATCATTTGCATATAATTAATATTGATCCTGTGATTTTCATAATCCTGCAACTTTTCCTTTTTGATGTTGCCAATTCATTGTTGAGGGGTGTATATTTTCTAGTTATTAATTACCCAATAAAAATGGTTAATATGAAAGGGGTTTTCTGGGAAACTATTTTTTAACAAAAGTGTCAGGGGGAGCCGGCGGTGTGCTTCCTCCGTGTAGCGCCGCCGGACTCCCACTGTTGTTCAGGAGTGAGGACGAGATGTGCGACCTCGTCTCCATGACAACAGGGGCGGGGAGGATCCAGCGCGCTTTCAGTCTCTGCGCGGCCAGCGTCCTCCCCATCTCCTTGACAACAGGCAGGAGGAGCTTCAGCTATGAATCTGTGTGCTATAGGTCATGTGACGAGGTGGCGTCACATAACCCAACTCTAAAAGTGAAACAGGAAGTGCTGGCTTCCTTGATAGTACTCAGAGGTAGGTCACGTGACGCTGGCTATCTCTGAGTACTGGCAAGTAAGCCAGAACCCCCATGAAGAAGTAATACATGGATTATCTGTCATTTTTGAAGATTACATTGAAGAATTGTGTTATATTTGCCAGATAAATTCCATTTATAATAAAACTATATTGTAACAAGCAACAGTTACAGTGGTTATCTGCCAACAGATAACCACTAGTGTTGAGCGAGCATGCCTACGCTCGGGTCCGCTCGGTGTTCGGCTGAACACCGAGTGTACTCGAGCGCAATGCTCGAGTCCCCTCCCCGCACCAAGATGGATCCGTCATGAACCCAATGCAAGTCAATGGGTATGGATCCGTTTGGTGTGACACAATAGTAAACGGATCCATCCTCCATTGACTTTCAATGAAGTTCATGACGGATCCGTCACCTATCACATTTTTTTTTCATTGAAGAATTCAAGGTGTAATATTTTTCATTCACCAGCAGAGGGCGCAATGTAATGAAGAGGCTCCACTGCTGAGGAGAAGAAACCTGAGGAGGAGGAGGAGGAGGAGGTAAGTGGTTTGTGTTTGTTTGTTTGTTTGCTTGTTTGTTTTCTATTTTTCAGGATCGTGAATGCAGAGGACTACGTCGGATTCGGTGAATTACGTCAGACCAGCTTTTTTATTTTTTAAATAAAATGGTCAAACAGGGGTCTGGGGGAGTATTTATTTCAATAAAATATTTTATAAGTGTGTGTGTGTTTTTTTATACAACATTTCAGTTTTAGTAATCATGGCTATCTACAGACGGCCCTGATTACTAATACTGGACTTAATACCGGCCAGCACTAACTCCAACATCTATTACCTCGGCACCCACCGCCACCAGGGGTGTCGGGAAGAGCCGGGTACCCGCAGAACCAAACCTTCTAAATTGAAGGTCCGGTTCTGCGGCAGCGGCAGGCTGTTACTGTTAGGTTGGGAAGGGACAATAACCATGTCCCTTCCCACCCTGGTAGTGCCAGGCTGCCGCTGCTGGTTGTATCTGGCTGGAGAAGGAAAAAAGGGGGGACCCCACGCCATTTAAAAAAAAAAATAATTAAATAATTTTAAAAAAATGGCATGGGGTCCCCCCTTTTTTCCTTCTCCAGCCAGATACAACCAGCAACAGCAGCCTGGCACTACCAGGGTGGGAAGGGACACAATTATTGGCCCTTCCCAGCCTAACAGTAACAGCCTGTCACTGCCCCAGAACCGGACCCTCAATTTAGAGGGTCCGGTCCTGCGGGTACCCGGCTCTTCCCGACACCCCTGGTGGCGGTGGGTGCCGTGGTAATGGATGTTGGTGTTAGTACCGGCAAGCACTAAGCCCAGTATTAGTAATCAGGGCCGTCTGTAGACAGCCATGATTACTAAAACTGCAATGTTGTAAAAAAAAAAAACACACACACACTTATAAAATATTTTATTGAAATAAATACTCCCCTGTTTGACCATTTTATTTAAAAAATAAAAAAGCTGGTCCGACCTAATCCACCGAATCCGACGTAGTCCTCAGCCAATAGAAAACAAACAAACACAAACCACTTACCTCCTCAGGCTTCTTCTTTGTAGTAATTCCTCCCGTCCAGCAGGTGGCGCTGTGGTAAAACTTACCACTCTGCGCGCCGTGTTCCGGCTGGACGGGAGGAGGGAGCTGCCAGGGAAGGTAAGTAGTGTCTCTGTGTATCTGTCTGTTTGTTTTTTTAATTTGGGGCACTTTTGTAAACGAGGATGGTTTACTCCCATAGACTTCAATTATGCTCGGGTGCTCGGCCGAGCACTTGAGCACCCCTGAGTACTCGGCCAGAGCACCCGAGCATACGAGCACCAGGTGCTCGATCATCACTAATAACCACTCATTTTTCACAATCTTGTATTTCACAGTCATTTTAAAATGAACCATTTCAATATAATTCCAACAGTTTTGCTTGTGTTACTGAATTCAGAAAGTAGCAATCCACATAAAAATAGTAAGTACTTTTGAAACATTAAACTAACACTGAGGTTCAAACCTTGGTGCCACAAGTCTTTCACCCACTACTATAAAAATATTCCGTAGTATTTTTCAAACACGTCTCCCACCCTCAAACAGTAAAACATATAACTTGCAATCTTTTCTTGCTTTGCATATGGTTGGTAGCATACCTTTAAGCTGCTGTAAGTAATAAAAATATATCTGTGCAAGTTGGCTGTAAGAAATGCCAAAGTTTCACCTAATAAAATTTTGGTATGCCTCAATTTTCAAAGTAAATTTGATTTATTTGAGCCACCAGCCATTTGATGACAGCTCTGTGTTTTTTATATGAGTCATGTCCCAAGGGGACTGGAGTATGCCAATAGTATACATTGGACTCAGTCCAGCGTCCGCAAACAGGTTTTCATTAGTCTTTGATGCCATTTGCATTGGTTTGTAGAGAGGCTGCTGAAAACTAGCTTTAGTTTAGGATCACTCCTTTTATTTAAGAAAAAAAGTAACAAAGATCTTTTCTGGAGAATTTTTACACTTCTACATTGTAGGTACATGGTAATATTTAAGGCAACAGTAATCTGTTATTGCAGGTGGCCCTGCTTCAAGCACTTCCGTATTTTGAGAATGGATCAGACAAAGTTGAACAAATTTTATTGAAAAATTGCCGTATTTGTTAATTAGAAACACATTTCATCGTGACTTTGATTAAAGTAGCTTGCCTCTTATACGTTGGAAGTTCCATGTGGCTATAAAATGGATATTCATATTTCTATTTTTTTTACAAATGAATTATTAAGTTGTAAATTACTATTTATTGTTTGTGTTATTTATAAATTATCATACTACATGTCTTCAAGATCCCTTTTTAAGTAGAGCTAGGTAACTAAAAAAAAGTATTGAAATCAAAATGTTTAATACAAAATTACAATACCATACAGAAAAAATATCCATCCCTAAAAATATTTAAAGTACTTAAAGTGCTATTAAACTCCAGAACAATGTGTGACTTTTTTATAAGGATAAATCTGATACCTCACAGTTCAGTAATTCATTGAAAAAATGTAATTTATCTATTAGCTTTGTATTTTAGCTATGCTTTAGCACTTATATATTTGAGGAGCAGCTACACTATAGAAATATGGGTTAAAAATATTGGAATTATGCAAATTATTTACTTACATAGATTTGTCATACAGTCTTCCATATTTATGAAATGTGATGCAATATTATAATAGTGTGATAATATTTAAAATACAGTATCTTAAACGTCTAAGGCCTGTATCACACTGGCGTTTACTAGTTCCGGCAGGCTGTACCTCTAACTACACTATCACCACTTATAAAGTCTACATTGATGGGGTTCCATTCATCTAGTCTGTCATTCCAAGTATGTACATCACAGGGTATGTATTTTGATGTCGTTTGGTTTTAGGTTTACTTGTTCCAGCAGAGGACGTGTGTGCTTATTGTCGTTGTCTTGCTGGATAACCCACATTTTAGGGTGCATTCACATCACCGTTTAGCTTTCCGTTCTTCTGTTCCATCAGAAGAAGAGAGAGAGAAACAAAAAAAATGGATCCTCTAAAAAAATGGATCCTGTTGCATCAGTTATGGATAGGATTGAATTTTCTTACAGGATCCAGTAAAAAAAACGGATCCTGTTGCATCAGTTGTCATCCGTTTAGCTATTTCCGTCTGAGATCCGTTTTTTAGATTAAAACAAAAGTACTGCATGCAGGACGATTTTCCCCATCTAAAAAATGGATCTCAGACTGAAATGGCTCAAACAGATGACAACTGATGCAACAGGATCTGTTTTTTTACTGGATCCTGTTTTTTTTCTCTCTCTCTTCTTCTGACGGGTCAAAAGAACGGAAAGCTGAACGGTGATGTGAATGCACCCTTAGGGCTCGTTCACATCAGCGTTATGCTTTCCGTTTGTGTTTTCCGTTATAACATGGTTATAACAGAAAATAACGGAAACCATAAGACGGAAGTCAAAACGGAAGCCTTTAGAGGCTTCCGTTTTGATCCGTCATAATAGAAGCCTATGAGAATCATAACTGATCCGTCTGAGTTCCGTTATGCTGAACGGAAAACAAAGTCCTGTCGACAGGACTTTGTTTTCCGTTTTGCATAACGGGAACCAAATGGATCCGTTATGATTCTCATAGGCTTCTATTATGACGGATTAAAACGGAATGCCTCTAAAGGCTTCCGTTTTGACTTCCGTCTTATGGTTTCCGTTATTTTCCGTTATAACCATGTTATAACGGAAAACACAAACGGAAAGCATAACGCTGATGTGAACCCACCCTAATTCAGATTCAGCTCACGGACAAATCATTCCTGACATTTTCAGAATCTGCCCGCATAATTGAGCAGTCATTGTTCCATCAATGAAGGCATCCTGGCCCAGATGCAACAAAACAGGCCCAAACCATGATACTACCACCCTTGTGTTTAAGAGATGGAATCAGGTTTTTATGCTCGAATGCAGTGTTTTCCTTTCTACAAATATTTCTCATAAAAGTTTTATTTTGGTATCATCCACTCACAACACATTTTAAATAGCCTTCTGACTTGTCCAGGTGATCTTTAGTAAACTGCAGACGGGCAACAATGTTGCTTTTTTTTTTTTTTAGAAAAGAGGCTTTCTCCTTGCAATTCTGCTACGTACACTGTTGTTGTTCAGTTTCCTTCTGATGGTGGACTCATGAGCATTAATAATAACTAATGGGAGAAATGTCTTTCGTCGCTTACAGGTTAATTTGGGTTCCTTTATAACATTGTAGAATATTATATGCCTTGCTCTTGGTGTGGTCTTTGTTGGTTGCCCACTCCTAGAAAGGTTAATAGTTTGGTATATGGATGAGAGAACCAGTTGGGACCAAACTGGGTTCGATCCAAACTTGCTATTTATCAGACGGCAGACAAACCCAAATATTTTCAGGTTTGTTTCGGATGGATCCACTGAAACAGCACATACAATAGTGCCATTTTAGTTCACATGTTGGCAGAAAAAAAACAAGGGAGGAAGAAGAAGGGATCTCATATGAACCTGAGAAGAAGAAGTGGGGGGAGGGAGGGCTTGCCTGAGCTGACAGACAGCCAGGATGAACCAAATCAATGCTGCAGCAGGAAAGGAGCCCTAGGAGAACAAACAGAATGTCATTCTGTGGTGGGCTATGAATGAGGGTAGATGGGCCTTACAGTGTCTGCCAGAAAAATGATCTTAGGGAGTTAGAAATCAATCAAGCTTGTATTTTATTGTCAAGGAGAGTGAAGGGAAAGTCTAGCATTACAAAGAATAAGTAGAATTGTGTTTGTAGAATTGGGACAAGCAGTGAAGATGACAGCCAGGGAGGAAGGAGTGAGGAACTGTGGCCGCTGTGCTACCTAGCCATTTTCACAGAAATCCTTTTTTTTTTTGGGGGGGGGTTGGATAAGCGAAAACTGTACCAACACATGTTCTGCCATCAATATAGCATAATAGCATATTGAATAGTAGAGAAAATTCTATGTCAGGTAATCTCACATAGTTAATTTTAGTTTTTAAAGAAATGATTGAGAACAAAATATTAGGGCTAAATACATTTATTATCTCCACACACACACAGTTCAGTTTTATTGAATTGGATTCAATGGAATTAATTGAATTATTGAATGGAGACAGTTATTTAATTTAATTAAACCAGTTGATAGTTGATGAGTACACCAATACACACTTGGGTAACAATTTACCTGTGAGTGTTAACGCAATATTAAAGGTTAGGCCTCAATCATCCCTTTCCTTATATTCAGTTTCTACCCAGTTGAAATGATATATTTTTTGAGACTTGTTCAACTTTATTAAACCAGGATATAAACGTGATTACCGCAGCAGTACACAGGGCAGCAATCTACCTGTGATTGTCAACTTGAAACTGAGTGTCAAACATCAACCACTATTTCCACATGGTTGCAATTTAACCACTTCCCATCCGGGCCATTTACCTACTTCCTGACCAGGCCTAATTTTGCAAATCTGGCATGTGTCACTTCATGTGGAAATAATTTTGGAACGCTTTTACTTATCCAAGCCATTCATAGATTGTTTTCTTGTGACACATTGTACTTTGTGTTAATGGTAAATTTGAGTCAATATATTTTACTTTTATTTATAACAAATCCAAAATTTACTGAAAATTTTGAAAAAAATCACAATTTTTTAAATATTAATTTCTCTGCTTTTAAGTTGCATAGGGATATCTAATAAAATTGTTATTAATGAACATTCACCATATGTCCACTTTATGTTGGCATAATTTTGGAAATGTAATTTTATTTTTTGAGGACGTTAGAAGGCTTAGAATTTTAGATGTAATTTTTAAGATTTTCATGAAAATTTCCAATTGTTAATTTTAAAGGACCTTTGCAGTTCTAAAGTGACTTTGAGGGGCTTAAATAATAGAAACCTCCCATAAATGAACATATTTTAGAAACTACAGCCCCCAATGTAATCCAAACTGGTTTTTACAAAGTTTGTTAACCCTTTAGATTTCCCACAAGAATTAAAACAGAAGGAAGGTGAAATTTAAAAATAAATATATTTTTTTTGCAGATTTTCAATTTTTAATTCATTTTTCCTATAAGATAGCAAGGGTAAAGCGCAAATCAAACCTGAATATTTATTTTCCTGATTCTAAAGTTTGCAGAAACACCCCATATGTGGTTGTAAACTGCTCTGTGACCGGCAGTAATGAGAGGGAGATAGTACAAGCATTTGTGATGGCTTTGACAGCTTGTCAGAGTGATCAAAAGCCTGGAGGCCAGGAAAAAAGGTCTCAGGTTAAAGCTCCATGTTCTTGGCTGTCAGGAGGCAGCTGAGTCATGGAGCTTCTATGTACAGGTGCTGCTCACAGGGGGCAAAGCTCAAGGACGTTTTAAAACGTCCATTCAGAGATAGAGATCCACTATCCACTACCAGGACGTTTATAGTCAATGGGCAGACTGGAAGTGGTTAATTTTTATTTGGGATTGTTTAATTTAATTAAACCAGCATATATACATGATTACTGCAGCAATACACAGAGTAGGGCAGCAATTTACATGTGAGTATTACCGTGAAATTCAGAGTCAAGCCTCAATCGTCTGTTTCTGTGAATTCCATTTCCACACGATTGGAATGTCATTTTTTTTTTTTTTTGGGTGGGGGGTTTCAATTTAAATTCAATTAAACCAGCATATCGGTTAAAACTACACTAATACACAGGCTAGGGTAACAATTTACCTGTGAGTGTTAACAAAAAATAAAGTAAAAAAAATAATAATAACAGTGCCAAAAGAGCCATTTTTTGGTCACATTCCCTCACAAAAAGTGTAATAGCAGGCGATCAAAAAGGCGTATTTACCCCAAAATTGTGCCAATAAAGCCATCATCTTGTCCCGCAAAAAATGAGATCCTACCTAAGACAATCGCCCAAAAAATAAAAAAAAATATGGCTCTCAGAAAATGGCAACACAAAAAAAAGATATTATTCTGTTCAAAAATGCATCTAATGTGTAAAACTTAACAAAAATAAAAATGTTAGACATATTGGGTATCGCCTGTCCATAACAACCTGCTCTATAAAAATATTACATGAGATGGCCCCCCAGGTGAATGCTGTAAAAAAAAATTTTTTTTAAACTATGCCAAAACAGCCATTTTTTCCCTCTTGCCTCACAAAAAGTGTAATAGCAGGCGATCAAAAAGGTGTATTTACCCCCAAAATGGTACCAATCAAACCATCATCTCGTCCCACAAAAAATTAGACCCTACATAAGACCAAGCCCAAAAAATAAAATAAATATGGCTCTCAGAAAATGGCAACACAAAAAAAGATTTTATTCTGTTCAAAAATGCATCTAATGTGTAAAACTTACACATAACAACTTGCTCTATCAAAATATCACATTATATTCCCCCTCAGGTGAACTGTGTAAAAAAATGTTTAAATAAACTATGACAAAACCATTTATTAGTCACCTACCCTCACAAAAAGTGTAATAGCAGGCGATCAAAAAGGCATATGTACCCCAAAATGGTACCAATCAAACTGTCATCTCGTCCCGCAAAAAATGAGACCCTACCTAAAACAATCGCCAGAAAAATAAAAAAAATAGCACAGTTAGAAAATGGCAACACAAAAACAAGATTTAATTCTGTTCACAAATTCATTTACTGTGTAAAACTTAGCAAAAATAAAAATGTTAGACATATTGGATATTGCTGCGTCCGTAACAACCTGCTCTATAAAATTATCACATGATTTGCCCCTTTGGGTGAATGCTGTAAAAAACCTTTTTTAAAAACTACGTTAAAACAGCTATTTTCTTCACCTTGACTCATAAAAAGTGTAATACCAAGCGATCAAAAAGTCTTATGTACCCCAAAATGGTACCAATGAAAACGTCACCTCATCCCGAAAAAAATGAGCCCCCACATAAGACAATAACTGAAAAAATAAAAATCAATGGCTCCCGCAAACCGATCCATCAAAATCTGTGCTGCAAAATCCATATGGCCCTCCTTCTGTTCTGAGTCCTGCCATGTGCACCCACAGCAGTTTACCACCACATATGGGAAGAACCACCACATTTTATTGGAAGAAATGAAACTTTTCATTTTCACAGCCAAGTGTTTCCAAATTCCGTAAAATGCTTAGGGGGTCAAAGTGGTCAGTACCCCCCTTAATATATTCTTTGAAGGGTATAGTTTCCAAAATGGGGTCACTTTTTGAGGGTTTGAACTGTAGGGGTATGTCAGGGTCTCTTAATTACAAAATGGTGCTTAAAAACCATTCTAGCAAAATCTGCCTACAAAATCCATATGGTGCTCCTTTCCTTCTGACCACTGCCACAAACCCATAGAGACGTTTACCACCACATATGGAGTAATGTATATTGAGGTTTAGTTTGCTGTTAACACTTGCAGTGTTGCAAGTAAAAATTGATTAACATGAAAAGTCTGCTTAAAAAATGAAATTTTGAAATTTCATCTCCATTTACCTTTAATTCTTGTGGAACACCTAAAGGGTTAACAAAGTTTGTAACATCAGTTTTGAATAATTTGAGGGGTGTAGTTTCTAAAATGGGGTCATTTATGGGTGGTTTCCATTACATAAGCCCTTCAAAATCACTTTATATCTGAATTGGTGCTTAAAAAAATGAATTTTGGAAATTTTGTTGAAAATTTGATAAATGGCTTCTAAACTTCTAAGTAAAAGTAAAATGACATTTACAAAATGATGCCAACATAAAGTAGACATATGGGGAATGATGACTGATAGCTATTTCATGGGCATTACTATCTATCTTAAAGGTAGAGAAATTCAAATGTAGAAAATTGTGAATTTTCCAAATTTTTGGTAAATTTGAGATTTTTTAAAAAAAATAAAGGAAAAATATATTTACTCAAATTTACAGAAAACAATCTCAGAATGGCTTGAATAAGTAAAAGTGTTCCAAAGTTATTACCACATAAAGTCACACGTCAGATTTGCAAAAATGGCCTGGGCAGGAAGGTGAAAATAGGCCCGGGTTTGAAAGGGTTAATGCTGTAAAACCCCTAGCTATGTATGTCAGTGTCACTCAGACATCATTTACTATTGCTGTCATTGTGTTCTGGAGCTTGGGGAGGGAAAAAATTCATAAAAACTAAACAAGTGATGTTTTCCTAAAGATTCCTAGTCCTAGGAGGCTACAAGGGATTATATACCAACTTTCAGGGCAATTGGAGCAACTTTGGTTCATTCCGAATTGAATTAGGTATGAACCAAACTTTTTTTAAAATTTGGCAAATTGGACCTGAAATATATCTCAAGGGGTTTGCTCATCTGTAGTTTGGAATTTCCTCCATTTGCACACAATCTGTCTGACTGTGGATTGGTGAAGTCCAGAATCTTTAGAGATGGTTTTGTAGCCTTTTCCAGCCTAATTAGCATCAACAATTCTTTTTCAGAGGTCCTCACAAATTTCCCTTGTTTGTGCCAAGATACAATTCCACAAATGTGTCGTGAAGATAAGACTTCGATAGATGCATGTTCATTAAGTAAAACAGGTCACCCACACACCTGATGGCCAACTTATTGATTGAAAACACTTGACTCTAATTTCACCTTCAAATAATTATCTGCTAAATCTAAAAGCTCACATACTTTTGCCACTCACAAAAAAGTGAAATCGGATCATTTACCACAATAAATAAAGGTCAAAGTCTAATATTTTTTACTCATTTGTTTGATTTGGTTATTTTTTTTATCTACTTTTAAGACTTATGTGAAAATCTGATGTAGTTTTAGGTCACATTTATGCAGAAATGTATGAAAATCTTAAGTGTTCACAAACTATGAAATACCACTGTATACTGCTGTTCCTGGGTGAATGTTTATGGCCTAACCTAAGCATTCAGACAACCAGTGGCGTACATAGAGAAGTAAGGGCCCCATAGCGAGGATCAAATCAGGCCTCTGCCTAAACCCTTTTCAATGACCCTTGGGCCATTATTCCACTGCCTAATTTACTAAAAGTTGTTCCTTTACACAGGGTAGAGTCCTGACCAAGTTTTCACATCCAGTAGAAGGGGAGATAATCCCAACTAATACTGGGCCCCCTCTGGGCAACTTTGTGATGAATTACTTAGTCACAAAGCACATTACTTTGTGAGTAGCGGGTGCATTGATGGGGAGCGGCAATGGTGCCACCCTTCCCCCATCACTGAACCCCTCAGATGCCATATTCATCTCTGATCATGGCATCTGAAAAAAATACTCACCTTATCCATTTGATCATGATGAGTGCTCCGTGGCCATCTTGATTGATGATCCATGGCGAAATCTCATTAGGTGCGTGATGACATCATAACGCTGGCCAGCGTGGTAACTGTATACATCACTGCACACAAGATTTCACATGGGATCTTCAATCAAGAGGGCCACGGATGTCTCTTCGCACAAATGGATGAGGTGAGTATGATTCTTTTTTACCACCATTTAAGGGAAAATTGATTAGTTCCCACGAATCATGAGGAAATTAGTGAACTTCGATTCACTCAACACTAGTTATCATTCAGTGCATGTTGTATCTAGACATTATGACATATTTATAAAAGAAATGTAATTAATGTTATGTAATAACATAAACATAAATATTAAAGGGGTTCCCCGGGAATTAAGAAAATTAAAATACTTAAATATTACTTCATTATAAATATATTCCCAAATACCTTACATTAGTTATGATGGCTTGTTATATCTTGGGAGCAATCATTAGGAGAAAAAAAATGGTCACTGTCCCATTAATACAAACAAAACCTGTCCTAATCACACATGAGGACATGTTACTTCCCAACACTGAGGTAAAGAGCTGCCTCGTCCTCCTCTCTGCTCTGTTTGTCAGGGATTATGATCCTGAAAACAGTTTAATATGATCTTCAGCTGAATCTCTGCAGGAATGGAGATCATGAGGAGACATGAAGTACAGACAGGAGGTGGGGATGTGGGTAATGAGCAGCAGCACTTGTATGCAGTCTCCATTAACACAATCAGTCCTGTCCGTCCTCTCTGTACTTCATGTCTCCTGATGAACTCCATTCCCACAAAGATTCCGCTAAATATCATATTAAACTGTAGTCAGGATCATAATCCCTGACAGTCAGAGCAGAGAGGAAGATGAGGCAGCTCCTTACCTCAGTGTTGTGAAGTAACATGTCCTTCTGTGTAATTAGGACAGGTTTTGTGAGTACTAATAGGACGGCGGCCATTTTGCTTCTTCTAATAATTGCTCCCTACCCAAACGAGCCATTATAACTAATGAAAGGTATTTGGGAATATATTAGTAATAAAGTAATATTTGCATATTTTCATTTTCTTACTTCTCGGAGAACCCCTTTAAGGCTCAGAAAAAAAATCAATGATTTTACTAGGCGAATGCATCTTTAAACTGAAGGCTGAAGGATGATAATAGTGTTGGGGAATGTCTGGAAATATTTTGTAAAATGAAACAGGAGATTGCTCATTTTACTTTCCTTAATACTAGAATACGACGTCATTGAACAAAAGCTTGATCCAAATTATTTAAAATAACTAAAAATCCATAGTGGACTCAACTTTGTAAAGGCAGCTGTAGAGGTCAATCTCAGAGACAACAACATGTCTGAAGCACAGAATGATGACAAGTTCAAGACCTTCCTTCAAGCAATAATAGTTGCAAATTCTGTGAGAAACATCTGCTTTTCCAAGGGTGGAGAAAGGAGAAATGGCAGTAATGACAAGTATATTTTTTAATCAAAGTCATATTTGCTGTATGTCTAACAGTGCATAGTTAAACCACAAGAGCTTGGATTATATATCATATTGTTTATTCTAATGGATGCAATGGACCATGAAACCAAGTTTAAATGGAAGAAAAGAAGAAGAGAAAAGGTTCAATGCAAAAGAGTACTGTCAGGGTTGCCAACCGTCCAGAAATTTCTAGACAGTCCATAAAAATAGGCAACTTCTTTCCTGCGTCCAGGAAAATAGATGGATGTGCCTGTGATTTTTTTAGGCTGGAGGTTCTTGATTAGGTTATTTTTGTATTAACTATCATAATTTTACAGCTCACAGTAAATGCTAGTAATGAGTTCCTATCAGTATACTGAGCTATAGACATATATTACTTATAATCTTTATCATTCATTATGGTTTTCCAATTTGTCAAAAATGTTGGCAGTTTGCGATTTTGGGATCAGTTGTCCAGAAAAACAAAAAATTCTGGTTGGCAATCCTGAGTACTGGACAGAAAGGCTTATGGGCCAGATTAACTAATGTGTTTGCACCTAAAATCTGTCTAAAAAGTGTCATAAATTGGTGCAATTAGGTATAACTAGGGTTTCTACACTTTTTCCGACTTGCTTGACAAAGGGGCTAGCTTATTTGAAATTATGGGGCTTCATTGGAAAGGGGTGTGGACAAATTGTGGCACGATTTTGGCATAAAATTCTGTCTCCAAGTAAGGCAACCAATCATTCATATGAAGACAGAGAAACAAGTCTATCTGTGCACCAGATCATCTAGTCTACTTCCCTGTAATAAATCTGGTGCAGGCCTAGACAGCCTAAGTTTGCACCATCCAAAGGATTAGTGAGTCTCTGATTATGCACAGTGGACATGTACAGGTGTGTGGTCATTTATCAAACTGGTATAAAGTAGAACTGGGTTAGTTGCCCTTAGCAACCAATCAGATTCCACCTTTCATTTTTGACAGCTCCTTTGGAAAATCTGATTGGTTGCTCGGGGCAACTAAGCCACTTTACACCAGTTTGATAAATGACCCCTGTAGTGTATATGTAAATACAGCCTCATTGCAAAGAGTTAAATAAGACCTTCTACGATTCTCAGAAAAAACCTGTGAGGATATTCATTGTGTAACTTCAAGTTTAAGCTTGAATAAAAAAAAAAAAAAAAAGTACTATGGGGTCATTTATTAAGACCGGCATTTTATATGCTCATCTTAATAACCCTGTGCCCTGGCTGTGGATTCGCCGAAGTTAGAAGAAGAAGAGGTGCTGGCCTCTACATAACTTCGGTGCATCTACTGCTGGTCTAAATGTAAGCCAGCTTCCTTGCTGGCTTAAATTTAGACCATTTTCAGTGCCTAAAACAGGCATAGAAAATTATAAATGGGATGGGCCTGCCAGCCTATCCCTGCCCACACCCCCTTTTGTACACCTGGCGTAAGCGGGGAAAAGTCACAGATTGCGACTGCAATCTGTGACACATACACCAGAAAACTGGCGTATATCTGATAGCAAACAGGGGCGGATTGGCCATCATAGACCATACAGGGAAATTTCCCGGTGGGCCAATGCCCAGGGGGCCACTCAAGCCCTTTTGATGGCTGCAGGCCAGGTACATAATGATCTGATACTGCACGTGCCCTCCTGAACTCAGCTGTATTACTGTCCTCATGATGGTGATACAGTTAAATACTGTGGTGAGGACGGCAGTATTTTGTGCTGTCCTGTGGTATTTGTTTCTGCTGGGGCGGTATTCTGGGCTGCACTACAGTATTGCACGCACCACCTACTTTATTCATTCCCACTAGAGATGAGCGAGCACTAAAATGCTCGGGTGCTCGTTATTCGAGTCGAACTTTTCCCGATGCTCGGGTGCTCGTTTCGAATAACGAACCCCATTGAAGTCAATGGGAGACTCGAGCATTTTTGCAGGGGACCAAGGCTCTGCCTAGGGAAGGCTGGGTGAAAACCTGGAAACCTCAGAAAATGATGGAAACACCACGGAAATGGACAGGAAACAGCAGGGGCAGCATGCATGGATGCCTCTGAGGCTGCCTAATCCCACCATTACCCTAAATTCTCCTACTGGGGCATGTGTGGTATCGATTCTTCTCAGTTTAATACCGTATACGTCCCCTATCTTGGGACCCTATATTTCATGGATTTTTCGACCACGGAAAACGGAAAAAGAGCTTGCTCTGGCCAGGGGAGTGTCTTTCCAACTGCAGCTAAGGGGACGTGTCCATGCTCTGCCTATCACAGGTCAGGAGGCAATTAAAAGAAGAACAAAAAAAAACATCAGTACAATATCTAATACGTCCCCTATCCGGGTAAATTGTTTGGAGAGAGGGCCTGTAGGTGGGGGGCAGGCTGGGGGAAGGAGGTTTCGCTGGAAGAGCCAGAGGAGTGCCCCCTGGGCTAGCGTGTGCGGTGGTGATAACAGCCGGATGTAGTTAGAATGACGACGCAGGACCCCTACTTAAAAATTTAGCATCAACCGGTACAGTCGTAAATTATGAGATTAATCAAGTGTGGTATATCTTCTATGTATACTACTCAGTTTAATACCGTATATGGCACCTATCCGGAAAAATAGTTTGGAGAGAGAGAAAGATAGGACAAAGACGTAAATTGTTTGGAGAGAGGGCCTGTAGGTGGGGTGGCAGGCTGGGGGGAAGGAGGTTTCTCTGGAAGAGCCAGAGGAGTGCCCCCTGGGCTAGCGTGTGTGGTGGTGACAACAGCCGGAATGGATTTGGAAAAACTGTTGCATCAACCGGTATGGTATCGATTCTTCTCAGTTTAATACTGTATACGTCCCCTATCTTGGGACCCTATATTTCATGGATTTTTCGACCAAGGAAAACGGAAAAAGAGCTTGCTCTGGCCAGGGCAGTGTCTTTCCAACTGCAGCTAAGGGGACGTGTCCATGCTCTGCCTATCACAGGTCAGGAGGCAATTAAAAGAAGAACAAAAAAAAACATCAGTACAATATCTAATACGTCCCCTATCCGGGTAAATTGTTTGGAGAGAGGGCCTGTAGGTGGGGGGCAGGCTGGGGGGAAGGAGGTTTCGCTGGAAGAGCCAGAGGAGTGCCCCCTGGGCTAGCGTGTGCGGTGGTGATAACAGCCGGATGTAGTTAGAATGACGACGCAGGACCCCAACTTAAAAATTTAGCATCAACCGGTACAGTCGTAAATTATGAGATTAATCAAGTGTGGTATGTTTTCTATGTATACTACTCAGTTTAATACCGTATATGGCACCTATCCGGAAAAATAGTTTGGAGAGAGAGAAAGATAGGACAAAGACGTAAATTGTTTGGAGAGAGGGCCTGTAGGTGGGGTGGCAGGCTGGGGGGAAGGAGGTTTCAATGAAAGAGCCAGAGGAGTGCCCCCTGGGCTAGCGTGTGTGGTGGTGATAACAGCCGGATGTAGTTAGAATGACGACGCAGGACCCCAACTTAAAAATTTAGCATCAACCGCTACAGTCGTAAATTATGAGATTGATCAAGTGTGGTATGTCTTCTACGTATACTACTAAGTTTAATACCGTATATGGCAGCTATCCGGAAAAATAGTTTGGAGAGAGAGAAAGATAGGAAAAAGACGTAAATTGTTTGGAGAGAGGGCCTGTAGGTGGGGTGGCTAGCTGGGGGGAAGGAGGTTTCGCTGGAAGAGCCAGAGGAGTGCCCCCTGGGCTAGCGTGTGTGGTGGTGACAACAGCCGGATGTAGTTAGAATGACGACGCAGGACCCCAACTTAAAAATTTAGCATCAAACGGTACAATTGTCAATTATGAGCTCGATCAAGTGTGGCATGACTTTTTAGATGGAGATTCCTTGTGGTCACGTACTCCCTGGAACCCCATAGTCACCCCTTCTCTGATGTGCTAGCCCAGAACATTCTCTGCCCCAATTCACAAGACCTTTTGCAGTCTCCGTGTGCTGACAGTGGGGATTTACCATTGTTGTCTGAGGAGGTGGTGGACAATGGCGAGAAACAGGTGTCGAAGGTTGAGGTAGTTGTATGGGAAGCAAGTTACAGTGGGGACTCCTTGGGAGGACTTTCACATGATGGGACAGATTCAACTTGGGAGGATCAGGCACAGGAACAGATCTTTTTTTTTTTTTTTGTTTATTTAACTTTTATTTAGCACAAATAACCCCAGAGATATTTATTCGTTATCTTCGCTGCGCAGTCTGGCGTTGGGGTTCGTCACTTTGATGGCGAGCTGTGCCGCTCTCTCCAAAATGGTCTTTAGATTCGTAGATGGAGGCGTTGTGGGCGATTTCTTTACAGAAGGACTTGTTGCTCATCAACAGAACCTCGAGCTCCTTGACATTGTGGACCACCAATTTGCGGAACCCTGTGGGCAGCATGTGTTTGGTCTTCTAGTTGCTACCAAATCCAATGTTGGGCAATATAGATACGCAGGTAATATTATTTTTCACACCTATCCCAAAAATAAAATTTACGCAGTTTGCGCAATTAAAACTGGAAACTGGAACTGGAGAGAGGGCCTGTAGGTGGACCTCCGGAAAAATTGTTTGGAGAGAGGGCCTGTAGGTGGACCTGCGGAAAAATTGTTTGGAGAGAGGGCCTGTAGGTGGGGGGGCAGGCTGGGGGGAAGGAGGTTTCGCTGGAAGAGCCAGAGGAGTGCCCCCTGGGCTAGCGTGTGTGGTGGTGACAACAGCCAGATGTAGTTAGAATAACGACGCAGGACCCCAACTTAAAAATTTAGCATCAAATGGTACAATTGTCAATTATGAGCTCGATCAAGTGTGGCATGACTTTTTAGATGGAGATTGCATGTGGTCACGTACTCCCTGGAACCCCATAGTCACCCCTTCTCTGATGTGCTAGCCCAGAACATTCTCTGCCCCAATTCGCAAGAACTTTTGCAGTCTCCGTGTGCTGATAGTGGGGATTTACCAGTGTTGTCTGAGGAGGTGGTGGACAATGGCGAGAAACAGGTGTCGCGGGGTGAGGTAGTTGTATGGGAAGCAAGTTACAGTGGGGACTCCTTGGGGGGACTTTCTCATGATGGGACAGATTCAACTTGGGTGGATCAGGCACAGGAACAGATCTTTTTTTTTTTTTTTTTGTGTTTATTTAACTTTTATTTAGCACAAATAACCACAGAGATATTTATTCGTTATCTTCGCTGTGCAGTCTGGCATTGGGGTTCGTCACTTTGATGGCGAGCTGTGCCGCTCTCTCCACAATGGTCTTTAGGTTCTTTGAGGAGACGTCGTGGGCGATTTCTGCACAGAAGGACTTGTTGCTCATCAACAGAACCTCGAGCTCCTTGACATTGTGGACCAGGAATTTGCGGAACCCTGTGGGCAGCATGTGTTTGGTCTTCTAGTTGGGCAATATAGATACGCAGGTAATATTATTTTTCACACTTATCCCAAAAATAAAATTTACTCAGTTTGCACAAATAAAACTGGAAACTGGAACTGGAGAGAGGGCCTGTAGGTGGACCTGCGGAAAAATTGTTTGGAGAGAGGGCCTGTAGGTGGACCTGCGGAAAAATTGTTTGGAGAGAGGGCCTGTAGGTGGACCTCCGGAAAAATTGTTTGGAGAGAGGGCCTGTAGGTAGACCTCCGGAAAAATTGTTTGGAGAGAGGGCCTGTAGGTGGACCTCCGGAAAAATTGTTTGGAGAGAGGGCCTGTAGGTGTACCTCTGGAAAAATTGTTTGGAGAGAGGGCCTGTAGGTGGACCTCCGGAAAAATTGTTTGGAAAGAAGGCCTGTAGGTGGACCTCCGGAAAAATTGTTTGAAGAGAGGGCCTGTAGGGGGCCCGCCTGAAAAATTGTGGTAAAAGAGTGCCAGTTGGACCTCTAAAAAATGGCGTTTTTTTGGTCAGCGTTGGGCAAAGACGACAAGGAGGAGGAGTAGGAGGAGTAGAGAAGAGAAATCGGATACATAAGTAATGTTAAATTTTAGCTGCTTTCCCCCGGAGGAGATTTGAATTCCGGTGAAATCCAGGCTTTGTTCATTTTAATAATAATAATAATAATAATCAGCGCTGTCAGTTGACAGGCGTGTACGCTTATCGGTGATGGCCAGCACCTCCAAGGCGTACAGAGCCAGTTCAGGCCACGTGTCCAGCTTTGAAACCCAGTAGTTGTATGGAGCAGAGTGATCGCTACGGACGTTGGTATGGTCAGCTATGTACTCCCTCACCATCTTTCTGTACAGCTCCCCCCTACTATGCCTAGACTGGGGACAGGTGACATTGTCTTGCTGGGGTGACATAAAACTGGCAAAGGCCTTGGAGAGCGTTCCCCAGCCAGTGCCGGACAAGCTTCCTGCTCGCCTCCTCTCCCCCGCTACTTGGCCCACAGAACCATGCCCTCTGCCGCTAGCGGCGTCAGATGGGAAGAATTGTTTCAGCTTGTGCACCAGGGCCTGTTGATATCTATTCACTCTCATACTCCTTTCCTCTGCAGGGATGAGAGTGGAAAGGTTCTGCTTGTACCGTGGGTCCAGGAGAGTGAACACCCAGTAATCGGTGTTTGAAAAAATTCTTCTAACGCGAGGGTCACGGGATAGGCAGCCTAACATGAAGTCTGCCATGTGCGCCAGAGTCCCAACACGCAAGAATTCCCTCTCCTCACTGGCCTGACTCTCCATTTCCTCCTCCTCCTTCTCCTCCAAGTCCTCCTCTTCAGCCCATACACGCTCAAGAGTTAAGGACTGAGCACTGGTACCCTCTACTGTCTCGCCGACATCCCCCTCCTCCGATACGCGCTGAGAAACAGACCGGAGGTTGCTCTGGCTATCAAGCGACGTATCTTCCTCCACCGTCTCTTGTGACAAGCGCAAAGCATCCGACTTGATGCTGAGCAGTGAGTTTTTCAACAGGCAAAGCAGCGGGATGGTGAGGCTGATAATGGCGGCATCGCCGCTGACCATCTGTGTTGACTCCTCAAAGTTGCTCAGCACCTGGCAGATATCAGACATCCACGTCCACTCCTCATTGTAGACTTGAGGAATCTGACTGACCTGACTACCAGTTCTGGTGGAAGTTGACATCTGGCAGTCTACAATCGCTCTGCGCTGCTGGTAAACTCTGGATAACATGTTTAATGTGGAATTCCATCTCGTGGGCACGTCGCACAACAGTCGGTGAGCGGGCAGTTGTAGGTGGCGCTGCGCTGCCCTGAGAGTGGCAGAATCTGTGGTCGACTTGCGGAAATGCACACAGATGCGGCGCACCTTGGTGAGCAAATCAGACAGATTGGGGTATGTCTTGAGGAACCGCTGAACTGTGAGATTGAACATGTGGGCCAGGCATGGCACATGTGACCACCAGAATACGCCCGTTGTCACACACAACCATGCCTGGTTTGAGGTTCAGCGGTGCCAGCCACACATCGGTCTGCACCGTGATTCCCTGTAACAGCTCTTGGGCGGTGTGCCTTTTGTCACCTAAGCTCAGCAGTTTGAGCACCGCCTGCTGGCGCTTTCCCACGGCACTGCTGCTGCGCCTAGAGCTACCGACTGAAGGCGCCGTGCCCACGGATGGTAATTCGGTGGAGGGGGAGGAGGGGTCGGAGGAGGAGGAGGCATAGTACGTCTGAGAGACTGTGACCGAGGTAGGCCCCGCAATCCTCGGTGTGGGCAGTACATGAGCGGCCCCAGGGTCATTCTCGGTCCCAGCCTCCACCAAGTTAACCCAATGTGCCGTCAGTGAGATATAGTGTCCCTGCCCGGCAGCACTTGTCCACGTGTCCGTGGTTAGGTGGACCTTCTCAGAAACAGAGTTGTTCAGGGCACGGATGATGTTCTGTGACACATACTTTTGTAGGGCTGGGACGGCACATCGGAAAAAATAGTGGCGGCTGGGACCGAATACCGAGGGGCAGCCACCGCCATGAGATTGCGAAAGGCCTCGGTCTCTACTAGCCTATAGGGCGCATCTCCAGGCTCAGCAATTTGGAGATGTGGACGTTGAGGGCTTGGGCATGT
>ONZH01001248.1:0-43641 GCA_900303285.1 Rhinella marina | reverse complement strand
GGGGGGTCGCTGTGTGACATTGTATGGAGGAGGGGGGGGGGTCGCTGTGTGACATGACATGTATGGAGGATGACATTGATGGAGGGGGGGGCGCTGTGTGACATTGTATGAGGAGGGGGGGCGTGTGTGACATTGTATGGAGGAGTGGTGCTGTGTGACATTGTATGGAGGGGGGTCGCTGTGTGACATTGTATGGAGGAGGAGGGGGGTCGCTGTGTGACATGTATGGAGGAGGGGGGGTCGCTGTGTGACATTGTATGGAGGAGGGGGGTCGCTGTGTGAATTGTATGGAGGAGGGGGCGCGTGTGACATTGTATGGAGGAGGGGGGGTCGCTGTGTGACATTGTATGGAGGAGGGGGGTCGCTGTGTGACATTGTATGTGGAGGAGGGGGGGTCGCTGTGTGACATTTGTATGGAGGAGGGGGGGTCGCTGTGTGACATTGTATGGAGAGGGGGGGTCGCTGTGTGACTGTCGCTGTTGACATTGTATGGAGGAGGGGGTGCGTGTGTGTGACATTGTGTATGGAGGAGGGGGGGTCGCTGTGTGACATTGTATGGAGGAGGGGGTCGCTGTGTGACATTGTATGGAGGGGGGGGTCGCTGTGTGACATTGTTTGGAGGAGGGGGGGGGCGCTGTGTGACATTGTATGGAGGAGGGGGGTCGTGTGTGACATTGTATGGGGAGGGGGGGTCGCTGTGTGTGACATGTGTATGGAGGAGGAGGGGGGGGCGCTGTGTGACATTGTAATGGAGGAGGGGGGAGCGCATTGTGAACATTGTATGGAGGAGGGGGGGGCGCTGTGTGACATTGTATGGAGGAGGGGGGTCGCTGTGTGACTGGTGTGACATTGTGGAGGATGACATTGTAGGAGGGGGGTCGCTGTGTGACATTGTGGAGGAGGGGGTCGCTGTGTGACAGACAATTGTATGGAGGAGTGACAGGGGGGGTCGCTGTGTGACATTGTATGGAGGAGGGGGGGCGCTGTGTGTGTGAGCATTGTATGGAGGAGGGGGTCGCTGTGTGACATTGTATGGAGGATGTATGACATGACATTGTATGGAGGGGGGTCGCTGTGTGACATTGTATGAGGAGGGGGGGTCGCTGTGTGACATTGTATGGAGGAGGGGGGTCGCTGTGTGACATTGTATGGAGGAGGGGGGTCGCTGTGTGACATTGTATGGAGGAGGGGGGTGTCGCTGTGTGACATTGTATGGAGGAGGGGGGGCTGTGTGACATTGTATGGAGGAGGGGGGCGCTGTGTGACATGTATGAGGAGGGGGGGATCGCGCTGTGTGACATTGTATGGAGGAGGGGGGGTCGCTGTGTGACATTGTATGGAGGAGGGGGGGGCGTCGCTGTGTGACATTGTATGGGGGGGGGTCGCTGTGTGACATTGTATGGAGGAGGGGGGGTCGCTGTGTGACATTGTATTGGAGGAGGGGGGGTCGCTGTGACATTGTGTGACATTGTATAGGATGGAGGGGGTCGCTGTGTGACATTGTATGGAGGAGGGGGGGTCGCTGTGTGACATTGTATGGAGGGGGGGTCGCTGTGTGACATTGTATGGAGGGGGGGGCGGCTGTATGACATTGTATGGAGAGGGGGGGGTCGCTGTGTGACATTGTAGGAGGTGGACATTGCCGGGGGCGCTGTGTGACATCTGTATGGAGGAGGGGGGTCGCTGATGTGACATTGTATGGAGGAGGGGGGGGGCGCTGTGTGACATTGTATGGAGGAGGGGGGGCGCTGTGTGACATTGTATGGAGGAGGGGGGGCGCTGTGTGACATTGTATGGAGGAGGGGGGGTCGCTGTGTGACATTTGTATGGAGAGAGGGGGCTGGTCGCTGTGTGACATTGTGGAGGGGGGGGTCGCTGTGTGACATTGTATGGAGGGGGGGCTGTGTGCGCTGTGTGACATTGTATGGAGGTAGGGGGGGTCGCTGTGTGACATTGTATGGAGGGATGACATTGTATGGAGGAGGGGGGGTCGCTGTGCTGTGTGACATTGTATGGAGGAGGGGGGGTCCGCTGTGTGACATTGTATGGAGGATGTGACATTGATGGGGGGTCGCTGTGTGACAGGGGGGTCGCTGTGTGTGTATGGAGGAGGGGGTCGCTGTGTGACATTGTATGGAGGGGGGGGGCGCTGTGTGACATTGTATGGAGGATGTGTGACATTGTATGGAGGAGGGGGCGCTGTGTGACATTGTATGGAGGAGGGGGGGCGCTGTGTGACATTGTATGGAGGATGAGATTGTATGGAGGGGGGGCATTTCGTCATAATACAAGCCTATGGCCAAGCATACGGGATCCGTCTGGTCTCCATTCTGCTGGCTATAGACTTGTATTATGACGGAGACGCCTCTTATGGCTTCTGTTTGCGTTCCGTCAGAGAATTCCATTTTAACGGGATTCCTCCCTGTCTGAACTAGGATTGGGTGATATCAAAAATATTCCCACGATAACGATATTAAGAAACTTATCGCGATAAATACCAATTTAAACACTTATTAGGGCCACAAAGAAACATTATACTGTATGGGGGCAGCCACAAGGAGACATTAATACTGTATGGGGCAGCCACAAGGAGACATTATACTGTATGGGGGCAGCTACAAGGAGACATTATATACTGACATATACGTATGGGGGCAGCCACAAGGAGACATTATACTGTATGGGGGCAGCCACAAGGAGACATTATACTGTTAACAAGGAGTATGGGGGCAGCCACAAGGAGACATTATACTGTATGGGGGCAGCTACAAGGAGACATTATATCTGTATGGGGGCAGCCCACAAGGAGACGTTATACTGTATGCGGGGCAGCTACAAGGAGACATTATACTGTATGGGGCAGCCACAAGGAGACATTATACTGTATGGGGGCAGCACAAGAGATTATACTGTATGGGGGCAGCCACAAGGAGACTTATACTGTATGGGGGCAGCTACAAGGAGACATTATACTGTATGGGGCAGGCCACAAGGGACATATACGTATGGGGGCAGCCACAAGGAGACATTATACTGTATGGGGGCAGCCACAAAGGAAAGACATTATACTGTATGGGGCAGCCACAGAGGAGAATTATACTGTATGGGGGCAGCCCAAAGGGAATTATACTGTATGGGGGGGCCACAAGGAGACATTATACTGTATGGGGGCAGCCACAAGGAGCACATTATACTGTATGGGGGCAGTATACAAGGAGACATTATACTAAGACATTATACTGTATGGGGCAGCCACAAGGAGACATTTACATGGGGGCAGAGGAGTTATACTGTATGGGGGCAGCCACAAGGAGACATTATACTACAAGGAGTATATGTATGGGGGCAGCTACAAGGAGACATTATACTGTATAGGGGGCAGCTGTATACAAGGCAGACATTATACTGTATGGGGGCAGCCACAAGGAGACATTATACTGTATGGGGGCAGCCACAAGGAGACATTATACTGTATGGGGGCAGCCACAAGGAGACATTATACTGTATGGGGGCAGCACAAGGAGACATTATACTGTATGGGGGCAGCCACAAGGAGACATTATACTGTATGGGGGCAGCCACAAGGGAGACATTATACTGTATGGGGGCAGCCACAAGGAGACATTATACTGTATGGGGGCAGCCACAAGGAGACATTTATACTGTATGGGGGCAGCCACAAGGAGACATTATACTGTATGGGGGGGCAAGCTACAAGGAGACATTATACTGTATGGGGGCAGCCACAAGGAGACATTATACTGTATGGGGGCAGCCACAAGGAGACATTATACTGATTGGGCAGCCACAAGAGATATACTGTATGGGGGCAGCTACAAGGAGACATTATACTGTATGGGGGCAGCCACAAGGAGACATTATACTGTATGGGGGCAGCCACAAGGAGACATTATACTGTATGGGGGCAGCCACAAGGAGACATTTATACTGTATGGGGGCAGCACAAGGAGACATTATACTGGTATGGGGGCAGCTACAGGAGGAACATTATACTGTATGGGGGCAGCCACAAGGAGACATTATACTATACTGTATGGGGGGGCAGCCACAAGGAGACATTATACTGTATGGGGCAGCACAAGGAGACATTATACTGTATGCTGTATGGGGGCAGCCACAAGGAGACATTATACTGTATGGGGGCAGCCACAAGGAGACATTATACTGTATGGGGCAGCACAAGGAGACATTATACTGTATGGGGGCAGCCACAAGGAGACGTTATACTGTATGGGGACAGCCACAAGGAGACGTTATACTGTATGGGGGCAGCCACAAGGAGACATTATACTGTATGGGGGCCACAAGGAGACGTTATACTGTATGGGAGGCCACAAGGACAAGGAACATTATACTGTATGGGGGCTGTACACAAGGAGACATTATACTGTATGGGGGGCCACAAGGAGAAGTTATACTGTATGGAGGCCACAAGGAGACGTTATACTGTATGGGGGCAGATACAAGGAGACATTATACTGTATGGAGGCCACAAGGAGACATTATACTGTATGGGGGCCACAAGGAGACATTATACTGTATGGGGGCCACAAGGAGACATTATACCAACATTTGGGCAACAAATTTTGAGAACTGTAAGGGTTACATAGAATCATAAATCGGTATAATGCTATGTGACCCCGGAGTTCGGGCCGGCGCTGCGATGCCGACTCACAGCCTGACACACGCTCCTCTGTAAGGGGCCTTAGTGTCTCTCTCTCTCTCACTCCTCTTCCTCAACCTTGGACAGACTCGCAGGCAAACTCTGTGGGGGACGGAGTGAGACTTTTCCTGTCTCAAGTTGTGCTGATTCTGACGTCGGAGGGCGGAGGCTTCATTACGGGAGCTGGGAGGAGCCAGGAGCAGCCGCTGCAGGCAGTAGTTGGTATCTGTATGTACGGATGCAGGGGCAGGCGGACGCAGATTTTGAAGCGGTCAGCGCACATGACCGCTTCTATGACATCACCAAATACCGCAGTTATTAGGAAACAGCGATATCGCCATATCGCTGTTTCTTAATACCGCGGGATATCGCTCAACCCTAGTCTGAACTCTGCACCTGTAAAGCTCCTACTTTCATGTCTCGGTGCCTGATATCTTCGACTGTAAATGTAGAGGTGAAATCTGCCGCTTTTACTGTCTTCAATAAAAACTAATTTGTCCAATTTTTTAATTTATTTTTTTCTTTTTCTGCTCGGAGCTTGTAGCTGTGCACAGAGATCAGCACAGATGTCTCCAAGGACTTAATAGACCTTCACACTGAACCCCTCCCCCTCCCTTTATTGTACACTGCTTTAACCCCTTCCTAACTACCCAGTGTAAATATACAGCCGCAGTTGGGTATTTAGAGATGGCGCCATATCCCTGGGTGCCTGGTGATTTAAACGGCAGGCACCCAAGACTAATGTATGCTATTGACAATAACGTTGATTGCACATATTTAACCCCTTAGGTGCTTTGGTGATATGTGACCATGGCATCTGGGAGCTCAAAACTATGAAACAGATGCCCCCCGCCATGCATTGGCTCCTCCTAGCGAGGATCCAGGGGAGGCCTGGATTGTGTGTGTGGCACGGGATGTCCTCCTGAATGGATCTAGGGCTGCCACAGCTATGTTCCTATGAAGGCCTGCCTGAGCATTGGAGTCTATGAGGATGGGCAGCCTAATGACTGCTTGTTCAAGTTACCTGGGAACTATTAAAAGGTCCTCAGCAGTATGATCCTCTGTAGCACATAATAAAAGAAAAAGGTCCCTTTGGAGCTACCAGGAAAGTCACTTCACAAGTGTGAGTCGGCTAAATCCTGTATCTGAAAAGGACCTCCGCGTATGGAATCTCCCTAGTAACATAATAGAAGAAAAGGTCCCTTTGGAGTACGCGGCAAATAGTCACTTCACAGTGTGAGGTCGGCTAAATCCTGTCCTGAAAAGCGTCCCTCAGCAGCTATGAATCCCCCTAGTAATCATAGATGGAAAAGGTCCCTTTGGAGTACGGGGAAATAGTCACTTCATGTGAGTCGACTAAATCCTGTTATCTGAAAGGGACCTCGAGCAGCGAATCCTCTCTAAGTACATAATAAGATTAGAAAAGGTCCTTTTGGAGTACAGGAAATAGTCCACTTCAGTGGTGAGGACGGCCTAAATCCTGTCCTTGAAAAGGACCTCAGGCAGTATGAATCCTCCCTAGTACATAATAGATGGAAAAGGTCCTTTTGAGGTACAAGAAATTTCTAAATTTCTTTTAAAAAAAATAATGTAAAAGGGTTTATCCAATATCTGAAATATCCCCCCCAATGTCTGGGCCCTTGTATGGATTATACTTGCCTGCTCCTCGGCACCCATGTCCCTCCAGATCCCTACATGGCCGCCGCTGCATCTCCCTATTGCTCAGACCAAAATATCTAGCGATGGGGAGAGCAGGCAATAGCAGGCCACGACTGGGATGAGCCCCCTTGGGACTGGTCACCGTTGTGGCCTGTTATTGGCTGCTTTCTCCTTCACCAGTTGCCCCCGTCACTGGATGTTTTGGTCCAAGCAACAGGGAGATCCAGCGGCAGCCATGCAGGGATCCGGAGGGACGTGGGTGCCAAGGAGCAGGTAAGTATAATCCATTCAAGGAGCCCAGACATTGAGGGGGGGGGGATTTTTCAGATATCGGATAACCCCTTTAACATCTACGAAAGTACAGAGATCACATGACCAGATGTTTCTGCGTAACGCTTTACCATAAATATCACAGGACATTTCTGCAGAGACGTGCTCAGAAGTCACATGATATTTTTTATTCTTTATTCTAAAGATTTTCCAGAAATAAAAATAAACATAAAAGAGACTTATTCTACAATAGTCACCTATATAACGTTATTGTATACTATCACACTGTATCCATGTAGAAGCTGTGTTACTGGACATAGTTAACAACCAGGTCCTAATAGACGGGATTTAGCCAAGTCATTGAGAAGCAACTAAATCCTAAAACAGTTCAGTAACCAGATCAACGAGGCAGAAGAGGTCCCTACAAATGATGGGAGATAGCCAGCTCCTGTAGAGTCACTGGTAAGGACCAGGTCCTTATGGAGTATAGGATTTAGCCAACTCTCTGTGAACCGGCTAAATACTATTTTAGTTTAGGACCTGACTACAAAGGGGGCAAAAAGGTCCTTATCAGGCATGGGAAATAGCCAATTTTATGTGAGGCGCCTAAATCCCATGAGTGATAAGGACCTCAGCAGTATGAGACCCTCTCAGTGTATAGGAGATGGAAAGGGTCCTTATCAGGCATGGAGAATAGCCAACTCAGTGTGAGGCGGATAAACCCCTTGAGTGATAAGGACCTCAGCAGTATGAGACCCTCACAGTGTATAGGAGATGGAAAAGGTCCTTATCAGGCATGGAGAATAGCAATTTTATGTGAGGTGGATAAATCCCATGAGTGGTAAGGACCTCAGCAGTTTGAAACCCTTGATGCACAATCAGTATAGGTAGGAGTATATTTATTGCACAATATTACGCCAGTCATGCTCGATGTGGTGCGGTAATTATGCGTGATTATATATTTGTATCAAGGGCTGGTTCAGGAGGTTTGGACCCTGATGCTGCCGCCATTTGCACTTACAGATGATAGATAATAGACAACTCATACTGAGCCAGCTATTCTCCATAAGTGCTGAGGACCAGGTCCTTATGGAGCATGGAATTTAGTCACATCAGTGTGAGCAGGATAAAGTCTATGATTGTTCAGGACATGACCACTAGGGGGCAAAAAGGTCCTTACCACTCATGGAAAATAGCCAGCTCTCACTGAGGGGTCTATTATCCATGCTTCATAAGGACCAGGTCCTTATGGCTCATGTACTTTAGACACAACCAGTACACAAGTGTAGTGTAGAGTAGATGTTATGGTAGATGCTAGAGTAGGGTAAAGGACCTGCGATGACGTCATGCTCACGTGACCAGACTTTCCTGTGGGAGGAGCGATGCTAGGAAGCCTGCTGTTCCTTTCTCCGCTGCTGTAGACTTCTATACTGGGTGCTGGGATATAATGAAGAGGAGGAGGTGAGACACAGGCACAATGCTCTGCAGGACTGGGGGCAGTGGAGACTGAGGTGCAATACTCTGCAGGAATGGGTCCTCTGGACACGGTGAGGCGCAGTGCTCTGCAGAGCTGGAGGCGGCGAGGTGCAATGCTCTGCAGGAATGGGTCCTCTGGACACAGTGAGGTGCAATGCTCTGCAGGACTGAGATCTGTGGACGCTATTAGGTGCAGTGCTCTGCAGGCCTGAGGGCTCTAGACAGTGAGGTGCAATGCTCTGCAGGACTGAGATCTGTGGACACAGTGAGGTGCAATGCTCTGCAGGACTGGGGGCTCTGGAGATGGTGAGGTGCGATGCTGTGCAGGATTGGTAGTTCTGGAAAGGATGGGGTGCAATGCTCAGCAGTACTGAAGGCTCTGAAGATGGTGAGGTGCAATGCTCTGCAGGACTGAGGGCTCTGGACACAGTGAGGTGCAATGCTCTGCAGGACTAAGGGCTCTGGACACAGTGAGGTGCAATGCTCTGCAGGACTAAGGGCTCTGGACACAGTGAGGTGCAATGCTCTGCAGGACTGAGATCTGTGGACGCTATTAGGTGCAGTGCTCTGCAGGCCTGAGGGCTCTAGACAGTGAGGTGCAATGCTCTGCAGGACTGAGATCTGTGGACACAGTGAGGTGCAATGCTCTGCAGGACTGAGATCGGTGGACACAGTGAGGTGCAATGCTCTGCAGGACTGGGAGCTCTGGACGTAGTGATGTACAATGCTCTGCGGGACTGAGGGGTCTAGACAGTGAGGTGCAATGCTCTGCAGGACTGAGGGCTCTGGACACAGTGAGGTGTAATGTTCTGCAGGACTGAGATCTGTGGACACTGAGGTCCAATGCTCTGCAGGACTGAGGGCTCTAGACACAGTGAGTTGCAATGCTCTGCAGAACTGAGGGCTCTGGACACAGTGAGGTGTAATGCTCTGCAGGCCTGGGAGCTCTGGACGCAGTGAGGTGCAATACTCTGAAGGACTAGAGGCTCTGGTGACGGTGAGGTGCAATGTTCTGCAGCACTGAGGTCTGTGGACACAGTAAGGTGCAATGTTCTGCAGCACTGAGGTCTGTGGACACAGTGAGGTGCAATGTTCTGCAGCACTGAGGTCTGTGGACACAGTGAGGTGCAATGTTCTGCAGCACTGAGGTCTGTGGACACAGTGAGGTGCAATGTTCTGCAGCACTGAGGTCTGTGGACACAGTGAGGTGCAATGTTCTGCAGCACTGAGGTCTGTAGACACAGTGAAGTGCAATGCTCTGTAGGACTGGGGACTTTGAGCTAAGAGATGTAATGCTCTGCAGGACTAAGGGCTCTGGTGACGGTGAGGTGCAATGCTCTGCAGGACCGAGGTCTGTGGACACAGTGAGGTGCAATGCTCTGCAGGACTGGGATTCTGGTCACAGTGAAGTGCAATGCTCTGTAGGACTGGGGGCTTTGAGCTGGTAGATGCAATGTTCTGCAGGGCTTTTCGCTGGTGTTTGCAGATCTGAGGGGGCTTTTCGTTCAGGATCCCTCGCTCCCGGAATAACGGCCGCCGCATTAAAGGGGTCGTTTCCGTTTTTTATCCCGCCTCCACAGCGTGGGGCATAGCTATGTGATTAGTGGGGGGCCGATGCTGTGACCCCCACTGATCCCAGGAACGGGGGCCCTGTTCTCCCTTTCTGACGGTGTGAGGGGCCACACGTGCCCCATTCTCTTCAGGACCAGGGAAGATATCCAGCGCTGTACTCCGCCATAGGGAATACATGCTCCACCCACTCCATCAGTGGCGGTCCCAGACCCCCGCCAGTCACTTAGTTATCCCCGATCCTGTGGATGACTGGAGAGGTGGACTCAACCCGCTGAAGGGCGAGCGTTTCTCTTTTATTTTAATACATATTTTGGGCGGATATTTTATGTTTTTTACACCGAACAAAATCTTTCAGGACACGGAATGTGAAGAGGTGCAGCAGCCATGACGGGAGAGTCCATAAGTGTCTGCGGGGGTCCGACTGCCGGGACCGCCTTTTATTACAGGATCCGTTATTTGTCTGTTCTTCTGAACGGTCCCTAATGCAGGCTGTCCACTAGTGGCCGGGGACCGCGACCTCACATACTAGGACTATGTATACTCCACGAGCCGTAGGGACCTTGTGACATCGTAGGGTCACCTGCCGTTAGAAACCTCGACCCCAAACTCATCATGCCACTGATGGTAAACAATTTGGGGGATACTATCTGAGGCCTCTCAGCCAGCTCTGCACTGATGAGGGGTCATCACCCGGCTGTCTGCAGATGAGACGCTGGTTTAGTTAATATCCGAGTCGTGTCTCAAGGCCTGTTTAACCCCTTCCGGACCGGGCGGTGCGGGGACATGACGCCCGCTCGCGGGTGCGGCAGGCGTCATGGCTGGCAAGTCTCTGCTGTTTCTAACAGCAGAGACTTGCGGCTACTTACCGCCATCGGCGGCGTCTTCAGATGGGCCTCTCATTTCTTGTGGGCCCCTCCTAAGGCTTCCGATGGCGTCTGTACCCGGAAGCGGTGCGCTTCCGGGTGATGTACAGACGACCCGATTGGCCAATCGGGCCGTCTGTACACGCTATGAAAGCTGTAATCCTCGCTGATGAGGATTACAGCTTTCAAAGTGCAATTCTTATTCTGGCCACTAGATGGCAGGCCAGGATAAGAAATGAGCAATCATGAGTTTTAATTCAAGATTAAAAATCAGAGATTGCTCATCGTGAAAAAATAAAAAGTACAATATATTAGCTCATATTTGAGCTGTCAAATAATAAAAAAATTAAAAAAAATATAAAAGTTTAAATCACCCCCCTTTCCGTATAATTAAAAAATAAATACCTAAATAACAATAAATATAGACATCATGGGTATCACCGTGACCGAAAACGCCCCCATACAGCTCCGTACACATAAATGCCAAAAAGTTATCGGGGTCAAGATATGACGACCAAAAAAGAAAAAAAAAACAACCAACTTTATAATTTTTTTTATCACTATCAAAACACAAGAAAAACTATACATGTTAGGTACCGCTGGATTCGTACTAACCTGTAGAATGAAAGTACTGGTCAGTTTTAATGAACAGCGAACGCCGTAAATAAAAAACCCGGAAAACTGTAGCGGAATAGTGGTTTTTTTGCAATTTCACACGATTTGGAATTTTTTTCCCGCTTCCCACTACACCATATCCAATAATAAATGGTGGCGTTTGAAAGTACAACTTGTCCCGCAAAAAACAAGCCCTCATACAACTATGTGAGCAGAAAAATAAAAAAGTTATGGCTGTATGAAGGCAAGGAGCAAAAAACGAAAACGCAAAACCGAAAAAACCTCCGGGGTAGAAAGGGTTAAAGAGCTGAACACTGACTTACAGGATCGCTGTCTCACATCGGGAGGCATCAGAGGCGGAGCTTGTTAAGCGCTCATTTGCCTTCCTTCTCACGGTAGGCAGCCTGATTATAATTTTTATATTATATTCCTAATCTTTATGACCAGAGCACATGACTTGTAGATATTACCCTTTACCATGTCACGTGGTCCTGTGGGCCTCACAAGGTCCTTACAGCTCATGGAGCTTGGACACAACCCTCGGCAGTAGAACGTCTTAGACCTGCCTCTTCCTCTCCTCCTCCATGTCTGTGGGGAGGAGGTAAAGATAGACGGATCAGCAGTGAGCAGAGGTGGCCATGAGAAGACACTGAGTCCATGAGGTCAGGGCCTCATGGAGCTTCTACAAGCGGCAACTTCAGAGGAATATTGTTCTTCTGCTTCTGACTTTCTTATAATGGTCAGAGTCCTTGGTCAGAAGCCTTGTTTTCCTCCTCAGACCCCCTGCCTCCTTCTCTAATCCTCTCAGGTTCTCTCAGCCATCTTTTCTCATATGACCACACAGCGCCCCGGATGCTTTCTTCCCCCTCCTCGGTCCCCATAGCTCCGTCATCTTTTGTCTTCTTCTGTCCTCCTAGCAGAGCTCCTGCTACTTAGTGTCCCTCCCTGTCCCATAGCTCGTGCACAGGGTACGTGCCACCATACACAACGCTCATGTCACCTACTTACGGTGTTTCTCCCCCCACATAGATCCTACATCTTTGTCCCTTCCTCTGTCCCGTACAGAGCCCCGCTTTCCTTCTCATCACTTACAACAGTTTGGCTTCTTCTTCTGATATCAAAACTGAAGCCTACTATATTTTTGTATTTTTAAAGGGGTATTCCGGTTACCATAAATATAACTTATGTTTTAGACTAATTCATCGTCAATAATTACCTCATATAATGTCAGTTTCATATATTTACCGTTTAGTAGTTATAAAGTAGTTTCCTTCCTCTGTTACCCACTGTGTTTCCTCATCAGTTACCATGGCACGACCTGTAATTCTGAGCCTTTGTCAGGTCAGGCATGCTCAGTGTTTTGCTATCAATTCTCTAGATAAATGTCAGTGTGCTGCTGATTTCTGAGTACAGGGGGCGTGTCTGCACTGTGATATCAGACAGCCAATCAGTGAACGGCAACACTCATGAACAAACAGAAACTCACAGCAGGAAAGCTAGGAATTATGGGGATTGTAGTTTTGTGAGGGAAGATCAGAAGCCATGATACTGTCAGTGTGCTGCAGGCTCATCCAGGAGCTAGACAAATGTACAGGTATGGGTTCTGGTTATATGTACAGGTATGGGTTCTGGTTATATGTACAGGTATGGGTTCTGGTTATATGTACAGGTATGGGTTCTGGTTATATGTACAGGTATGGGCTCTGGTGATATGTATAGGTATGGGTTCTGGTTATATGTACAGGTATGGGCTCTGGTTATATGTATAGGTATGGGCTCTGGTTATATGTACAGGTATGGGTTCTGGTGATATGTACAGGTATGGGCTCTGGTGATATGTATAGGTATGGGTTCTGGTTATATGTACAGGTATGGGCTCTGGTTATATGTACAGGTATGGGCTCTGGTTATATGTACAGGTATGGGCTCTGGTTATATGTACAGGTATGGGTTCTGGTTATATGTACAGGTATGGGTTCTGGTTATATGTACAGGTATGGGTTCTGGTTATATGTATAGGTATGGGCTCTGGTTATATGTACAGGTATGGGCTCTGGTTATATGTACAGGTATGGCTCTGGTTATATGTACAGGTATGGGCTCTGGTTATATGTACAGGTATGGGTTCTGGTTATATGTACAGGTATGGGTTCTGGTTATATGTACAGGTATGGGCTCTGGTGATATGTACAGGTATGGGTTCTGGTTATATGTACAGGTATGGGTTCTGGTTATATGTATAGGTATGGGCTCTGGTTATATGTACAGGTATGGGCTCTGGTTATATGTACAGGTATGGGTTCTGGTTATATGTACAGGTATGGGTTCTGGTTATATGTATAGGTATGGGCTCTGGTTATATGTACAGGTATGGGCTCTGGTTATATGTACAGGTATGGGCTCTGGTTATATGTACAGGTATGGGTTCTGGTTATATGTACAGGTATGGGTTCTGGTTATATGTACAGGTATGGGCTCTGGTGATATGTACAGGTATGGGTTCTGGTTATATGTACAGGTATGGGTTCTGGTTATATGTACAGGTATGGGCTCTGGTTATATGTACAGGTATGGGCTCTGGTTATATGTACAGGTATGGGTTCTGGTTATATGTACAGGTATGGGTTCTGGTTATATGTACAGGTATGGGTTCTGGTTATATGTACAGGTATGGGTTCTGGTTATATGTACAGGTATGGGCTCTGGTTATATGTACAGGTATGGGTTCTGGTTATATGTACAGGTATGGGTTCTGGTTATATGTACAGGTATGGGTTCTGGTTTTATAGGTTGTATAGGTATGGGCTCTGGTTATATGTACAGGTATGGGCTCTGGTTATATGTACAGGTATGGGCTCTGGTTATATGTACAGGTATGGGCTCTGGTTATATGTACAGGTATGGGTTCTGGTTATATGTACAGGTATGGCGTTCTGGTTATATGTACAGGTATGGGCTCTGGTGATATGTACAGGTATGGGTTCTGGTTATATGTACAGGTATGGGTTCTGGTTATATGTATAGGTATGGGCTCTGGTTATATGTACAGGTATGGGCTCTGGTTATATGCTACAGGTATGGGTTCTGGTTATATGTACAGGTATGGGTTCTGGTTATATGTATAGGTATGGGCTCTGGTTATATGTCAGGTATGGGTCTGGTTATGTACAGGTATGGGCTCTGGTTATATGTACAGGTATGGGCTCTGGTTATATGTACAGGTATGGGTCTGGTTATATGTACATGGTATGGGGTCTGGTTATATGTACAGGTATGGGTTCTGGTTATATGTACGGTATGGGTTCTGGTTATATGTACAGGTATGGGTTCTGGTTATATGTACAGGTATGGGGCTCTGTTATATGTACAGGTATGGGTTCTTGGTTATATGTACAGGTATGGGTTCTGGTTATATGTAAGGTATGGGTTCTGGTTATATGTACAGGTATGGGTTCTGGTTATATGTACAGGTATGGGTTCTGGTTATATGTACAGGTATGGGGTTCTGGTTATATGTAAGGTATGGGTTCTGGTTATATGTATAGGTATGGGTTCTGGTTATATGAAGGTATGGGTTCTGGTTATATGTACAGGTATGGGTTCTGGTTATATGTACAGGTATGGGTTCTGGTTATATGTACAGGTATGGGTTCTGGTTATATGTACAGGTATGGGTTCTGGTTATATGTACAGGTATGGGTTCTGGTTTATATGTTACAGGTATGGGTTCTGGTTATATGTACAGGTATGGGTTCTGGTTATATGTACAGGTATGGTTCTGGTTATATGTACAGGTATGGGTTCTGGTTATATGTACAGGTATGGGTTCTGGTTATACTGTACAGGTATGGGTTCTGGTTATATGTACAGGTATGGGTTCTGGTTATATGTTACAGGTATGGGCTCTGGTTATATGTACAGGTATGGGTTCTGGTTATATGTACAGGTATGGGTTCTGGTTATATTGTACAGGTATGGGTTCTGGTTATATGTACAGGTATGGTTCTGGTTATATGTACAGGTATGGGTTCTGGTTATATGTACAGGTATGGGTGGGTTCTGGTTCTATGTACAGGTATGGGCTGGTTTTCAGGTTGGGCTTCTTATGTACAGGTATGGGTTCTGGTTATATGTTACAGGTTGGGCTGGGTTATATGTACAAGGTATGGTTCTGGTTAATATGTAACAGGTATGGTTCTGGTTATATGTAACAGGTATGGGTTTTGGTTATATTGTAGCAGGTATGGGTTCTGGTTATATGTACAGGTATGGGTTTTCTGGTTATATGTACAGGTATGGGTTCTGGTTATATGTACAGGTATGGGCTCTGGTTATATTACAGGTATGGGTTCCTGGGTTATATGTACAGGTATGGGGTTCTGGTTTATATGTACAGGTATGGGTTCGTGGTTATAGTGTATAGGTATGGGTTCTGGTTATATGTACAGGTATGGGCTCTGGTTATATGGTACAGGTATGGGGTTCTGGTTATATTGTATAGGTATCGGGTTCTGGTTATATGTACAGGGTATGGGCTCTGTTATATGTATAGGTATGGTTCTGGTTATATGTACAGGTATGGGCTCTGGTTATATGTACAGGTATGGGTTCTGGTTATATGTACAGGTATGGCTCTGGTTATATGTACAGTATGGGTTCTGGTTATATGTACAGGTATGGGTTCTGGTTATATGTACAGGTATGGGTTCTGGTTATATGTACAGGTATGGGTTCTGGTTTATATGTACAGGTATGGGTTCTGGTTATATGTACAGGTATGGTTCTGGTTATATGTACAGTATGGGTTCTGGTTATATGTACAGGTATGGCTCTGGTATGTACAGGTATGGTCAGGTATGGGTTTGGTTATATGTACAGGTATGGGTCTGGTTATATGTATAGGTATGGGTTCTGGTTATATGTACAGGTATGGGTTCTGGTTTATATGTACAGGTATGGGCTCTGGTTATATGTACAGGTATGGGCTCTGGTTATATGTACAGGTATGGGCTCTGGTTATATGTACAGGTATGGGCTCTGGTTATATGTACAGGTATGGGCTCTGGTTATATGTACAGGTATGGGTTCTGGTTATATGTACAGGTATGGGCTCTGGTTATATGTACAGGTATGGGCTCTGGTTATATGTACAGGTATGGGTTCTGGTTATATGTACAGGTATGGGCTCTGGTTATATGTACAGGTATGGGCTCTGGTTATATGTACAGGTATGGGTTCTGGTTATATGTACAGGTATGGGTTCTGGTTGGATCACAGCTTGCAGCCTTAATGCAGTTTATCAAAAATTTAGGAATACCCCTTTAAGGAGAAGCCTCAAAAAGTGTAAGAATAAACATTCAAGAGGGCTTTATTCTTATTTACCGTCTTCCGAATTACCTTGTGAATGAAGGACGTTCTTCCATTATGAGGCTCGTGACCAAATTCAGGTCCCTCACTATTGTGAAAGGTCTTACCTCTCTCTGGACATAGTAGACTGTAGACCAGGCCCGACTTCATTCACATGTTCTGGGGGTGAAGCTTTATAGATTTTTGCGTTTTTCTCAATGGCTCCTTTAATATCAGTGAAGTATCTGTGGTGAGATGATAGCCTCTTGAGCAGCATTTAGTCTAGAATCTTCTCTGTTTTTTGTCATCTATGTGAATGTCCATCATCAGGGTCGGCTCCAGGTTCATGTGGGCCCTTGGGCAATAAATCTCAGTGGGCCCCCTTGTGGAATTTTTTTACAGTGACATGTCCCCCTGTGGCTCCCACACAGTATAATGACCTCCAGTGCCCCCAGAAAGTATAGTGACCCCCCGCCACAGTATAATAACCCCTAGTGGCCCCCAATATGCTGTATATATATCAGAGTCATATATATCAGAAGTATGATTTTATATATATTTTTAGTAATTACATACTTATTTTGTGCCATACATTTTTTTTTAAATTACTAAAAAATATTTAAAATGATACTTCTGCTGTATAGGAATACACGAGAAACTACTATGAGGTTTTTCTGCCACAGTTTAACATTGAGCTCTATAGCTCAATGTATATAAGGTCCTTGCCTTAAATTTAAAAGGTGGTGAGTTCAAATCCTGGTAGAAACATTTCAGAAATAGAGGCTAAATTAGTTTTAAATACACAGGATAACCCCTGCATGATCATAGCACTGACTCCATATATGGAGAGCAGGGACTCTTAAGCCGGGACTTCCGGACTCTTCAGTAACAGTGAGGATTCCCCACTGTTCAGCCATCTGAAGCCCCAGCACTTGCCCTGGAGTGCGTACCCCTTGTTCTTCCTGCACACAAGGGAGGAGCAGAGACCCTAAGGAAAGTGTTGAGGTCTTTCTGAAAGTTCTCCAGTTTCTTATGAAGCAGTTTTTCTTGTTTTTTTTTTTTTCATTTTCTCGCATTTTTTTCTAAACACGTTTTACTTTTTATATTACAACTTTAATAAATGTGTTCTTTGTCTGCTCTAAGGTATTCATAGTGTTTCCTATAGTGTCTGACTCCCAGAGAACAGTGGGGCACTCTTAATAATCCAGTAGGCCGTGTGAACTTTTTGAAGGAGTTTAAAGATCCACCAGGTTTATCACGGGGGCTCAGGCTGGATGATACATTTGGTACATGACTGGAGACTTTTGTCTAACTTCATTCCACCAATTGGTTTGCTTACTTTGCCATGGAGAATGAAAAGATCGGGCATGATGAAATCCAACTGCCTAACTCTGCACTACTCTGACATCTACTGTTGGGGGAGAATCAGGAGTCTCTGTACACAGAAAAAAGTTGGCTGGTCAGATGACATGTATGTCGTGTGCATAGCCAGCTAAAAAAAAAACTGCAAAAAATTTTATTCTCTGACCTGTTGGAAAGGTGCATGATGTAATCTCTAGTGAATGTCATCTTCTTATCAGAGACTGTATTTGTGAGCTCTCCCCTCTCTTCTAATTGTAGCTGTGTCATGTGACCAACTCCCTGACCTCCAACTGACCCAGGACATGAAGCCAGTCACTGCTCTATTCATTCCTGTGAGACTGAAAGTGAGGCTCCCATGGGAATACATAGAGAATTAGACTTCCTGTCCACACATAAGATGCTGTGTGAGTTGGTGAGTCTGATTGCTGGTCACATGACACAGATGAGAAACATCAGGGAGATATAGCTCACAAATACAGACACTGGTAAAAAAATGACATTCACTACAGATTACATCATGTATATTTCTAGCATCATAGCATATTATGATCATCAATATATGTCTGCTTCATTGTATGCTAGGAGTAGTAGTCTTTTATAATCAGTGACTCTATACTTCATGTGAGATATTCTTCTTCATGGGATTTTATCCCCAATCCTTCTGGTTTTTCCTCACAGATAAAGTCTTCTTTGTAAGATAATGATCTGTTCCATCAATGACCCACCAAGGATGGAGAAGGACAGAAGCCACGTGGCTACAAGGATATTAGACCTCGCCCTGGAGATCATCTCCTTGATAACTGGAGAGGTGAGAGTCTCACATGACATCACTCTTATCTCTAGTAATAAACCAGGGAAATGTCTGGAAAGGTGAAGGCTTCTTAGAACCTCTGTAGTGATCGGCGTCTCCTCATACACAGGATTACACAGTAGTGAAGAAGTCGTCTGGTGAGTGTGTGACACCCCGTGTGTCAGGAGGACGGAGCAGGACCCAGAGCCCCATCACCGAGCCTCCACCTCATTCACTGATACATGAGCAGAAGATCCTAGAACTTACCACCAGGATCACTGACCTGCTGAGCGGAGAGGTGAGCGCTGCTGGGAATGCTGGGACATTATACAATAACACCAAGGGAGGGGTCTGGTAATGACTGTGTCCTTGTGTTGTCAGGTTCCTGTAAGGTGTCAGGATGTCGTTGTATATTTTTCTATCGAGGAGTGGGAGTATTTAGAAGGACACAAGGATCTGTACAAGGAGGTCATGATGGAGAATCACCAGCCCCTCACATCACCGGGTAAGAGGAGACCTTCCTCATTATAGAGGAGAGTCCAGGTTTAGGGGTCACCTAGACTCACCCCTCATCTGATCATCACATATAGACAATGTATTCAGTCACTGTGTATATTTCTATAGATGGATCCAGTCAGAGAAATCCACCAGAGAGATGTCCCAGTCCTCTATGTCCCCAGGACTGTCCAGAGGAGAAGCCAAATATCACACAACTGGATTATCAGGACGTCATGATGGAGAATCACCAGCCCCTCACATCACCGGGTAAGATGAAACCTTCCTGATTATAGAGGAGAGATCAGGTTTGAGAATCACCTAGACTCACCCCTCATCTGATCATCACATATAGACAATGGGGGTCATTTATGATCAGATATATGCCAATTGTCTGACGTATATCTGATGCAGATTGTGGTGCAAAGGTTATTTGTGCCGCAATCTGCGACTTTTCCCCACTCAAAAGGGGGTGTTGGTGGGGAAGGGGGTGGCCAGCATGCCCATCTTATTTATCATTTTCTACGCCTGTTTTAGGCATAGAAAATGGTCTAAATTTAAGCCAGCAAGTTAGCTGTCTTACATTAAGACCGACAGTGTATGTGCTGAAGTTATGTAGAGGCCAACATCTCTGCATAACTTCGGCAGATCCACCACCAGTACAAGGGCTTATTAAGACCAGTGTCTAACACTTCAATCTTAATAAACAACCCCCAAAGTAGTTACTAATCTAACCCCTTTTTTCCTACGACACATGAAGATAGAAATCTTGGACAAGAGTAGAATCCGATCTCAACTTTTCCACATGGTCTGTCACAACAGTAAAACAGACAAATCACCGGGTCCAGATGGCACTGTAGGAGTCCCAGGTCTCACCTCTCCATCACCATTACTGATTTACATATTTTTTTCTATAACGATCAGGGGGGGGAAGGGGAGCTAGGACCTCTTGAATATCAGGACTGTGTAATGATTGAACACGTGGTCAAAAATGGCACCTGTACTATTTGTAATATATATATAGTGCAGGCGCCATTTTGTGCTGCAAAAATACAGTGCTCTAGATTTTTTTAAATTGAAGCGCAATTTCTGTAACTTACCCCTAAGTCATTTATATGCTAAACTGAGTTAAATATAGTCACATTTTTAAGTTGAGAATTTTGTATGGCCCCCGCACAATGTTACAACTATCCAAATGGCCCTCGACCGCAAAAAGGTTCCCCACCTTTGCTTTAAGGCTACTTTCAAATACCATTAATATTTTCCGGTATTGAGTTCCGTCATAGGGTCTCAACGCCAGAAAAAACGCTTCAGTTTTGTCCCCATTCATTGTGAATTGGGACAAGACGGAACGGAACGGAGCGCTCCAAAACGTATTCTGTTTCGTTCTCGTACTGGAGAGCAGTATGTTGCTGTTTGCTTTCCGTCCTGGAATTCGGAGCAAAACAGATCCGTCATGACCCACAATGCAAGTCAATGGGAAGGATCCGTTTTCTCTGACACAATAGAAACCGGATCCGTCCCCTATTGACTTTCAGTGGCGTTCATGACGGATCCGTCTTGGCTATGTTACAGATAATAGAACCAGATCCGCTCATAACAGATGCCGACGGTTGTATTATCAGTAACGGAAGCGTGTTTGCCGAACCCAGGAAAAACGCTAGTGTGAAAGTAGCCTTAGATAGAAGACCATGCAGTATTTGTAGAATACAGACTGTAGGTGGCCACACAGCTGGTGAGCTGAGCTTGAATGAGGTGTTCATAAAGTTTGGGAATCTGGAGGAAGGGTATGAGTCACTTTTTGGTATCCATACCATGATTGATTCATGAGACATAAGAACATCGTTGATAAGAGTTCTTCACATGGGACTCCTCTATATCAGCTAGCACAGAAAGCCCTTTCTGAAACGCTCCTCCCATTCTGGTAGACTCAAGCCGTCCATATAATACATCGATTTATCCTGAATGGTCGCCGAGCAGTGGTCTCTGAAGGGTTGACATCTGGAAGGTTGTGACTTTCCCCACCAATCTCTCCTGTTTCCTGGAGCTGCCGGGCATGGCTCCAATACACAAGGGTTTGTCTCTCCTGGCACACTCTTTAATTCTCGGCAGAGTCCTGCTTCTGAGAACTTGGATTTCCTGAATTAGCTTTTTATTGAGGCAGGATCTGGTGACGGCTTTATCAACGTTAACCAATCATTACTTTATTAGCTTTATTTGTGTGTTATTGATGCTGCTTATTATACTTTTTTTTGAGTACCGTATTTTTCGCCCTATAAGATGCACTTCCCCCCCCCCCCAAAAGTGGAGGGAAAATGTCCCTGCGTCTTATGGGGTGAATGCTAATGAGCACTTCCATTATGGAAGCGCTCGTTAGCACTGGAGGACCAGGAAGCGGTGAAGACTCTGTACTTACCGCTTCCTGGTCCTCGGCTGTTGGCTGTGCTGCGCACAGTGTGAGGGCGCTCTGTGACCTCACGCTGTGCGCGCCGGGTCACAGCACAGCCGATAGGAGGAAGAAGAGCGCTGGAGGAGAACAGCGGCGGTGTCCGGAGCAGGAGAGGTAAGTAGATTTTTTATTTTATTAAACATGAGGTACTGAAGGCTGACCTGAGGCAAGGGGGCTACTGGGGGGATGACCTAAGGCAAAGGGGGCTGCTGAGGGGCTGATCTGAGGCAAAGGGGGCTGATCTGAGGCAAAGGGGGCTGCTGGGGGGCTGATCTGAGGCAAGGGGGCTGCTGGGGGCTGACCTAAGGCAAAGGGAGCTGCTGGGGGGCTGATCTGAGGCAAAGGGGGCTGCTGGGGGATAATATGAGAGGCAATAGGGTCTACTGGGGGCTAATAAGAGGCAATGAGGACTGATATTAGGCAATAGGGACTGATGAAAGGCCTGTGGGGGCTGATGAAAGGCATGGGGCTCTTATCTGAGGTCTGATTGGGGGTCATTTACTTGGGGGTCTGATCTGAGGTCTTGTTGGGGTCTTATTAACATTGATCTGACCTGAGGTTTAATGAAAAAAAATTTTTTCTTATTGTTCTTCAATTATATAAATACTAAAAAGTATAAACCTGAAGGTGTCGGCCCCTTACAGAGTAATGAGGGGGGAGTTGCAGAGAGCGATGAGGAGAAAGCGAAGCTACTAAATATCTTTTTCTCCACTGTATTCACTGAGGAAAATAAACTGTCAGATGAAATGCAGAGTATAAAAGTAAATTCTCCATTAAAAGTGCCCTGTCTGACCCAGGAAGAGGTACAGCAACGTCTTAAAAATATTAAAATAGACAAATCGCCAGGACCAGATGGCATACACCCCCGTATCCTAAGAGAATTAAGTAATGTCGTCGACAGACCCTTATTTCTGATATTTAAGGACTCTATACTGACGGGGAGTGTTCTACAGGATTGGCGCATAGCAAATGTGGTGCCAATATTCAAAAAGGGTCCAAAAACAGAGCCCGGAAACTATAGGCCGATAAGTTTAACTTCTGTTGTGGGTAAACTGTTTGAAGGTTTTCTAAGAGATGCTATCTTGGAGTACCTCAATGAAAATAAGGATATAACTCCATATCAGCATGGCTTCATGAGGGATCGGTCATGTCAAACCAATTTAATCAGTTTCTATGAGGAGGTAAGTTCTAGACTTGACCGCGGCGACTCAATGGATGTCGTATATTTGGAAATCTCCAAAGCGTTTGACACGGTACCACATAAAAGGTTAGTATACAAAATGAGAATGCTTGGCCTGGGAGAAAATGTCTGTATGTGGGTAAGTAACTGGCTCAGTGATAGAAAACAGAGGGTGGTTATTAACGGTACATACTCAGATTGGGTCACTGTCACTAGTGGGGTACCACAGGGGTCAGTATTGGGTCCTATTCTCTTCAATATATTTATTAATGATATTGTAGAAGGCTTGCACAGTAAAATATCAATTTTTGCAGATGACACTAAACTGTGTAAAGTAATTAACACAGAAGAGGACAGTATACTGTATATATACTACAGAGGACAGTATACTGTATATATACTACAGAGGACAGTATACTGTATATATACTACAGAGGACAGTATACTGTATGTATATATATATATACTACAGAGGACAGTACACTGCTACAGCAGGATCTGGATAGACTGGAGGCTTGGGCAGAGAAGTGGCAGATGAGGTTTAACACTGACAAATGTAAGGTTATGCATATGGGAAGGAATAATGCAAGTCACCAGTACATACTAAATGGTAAAATATTAGGTAACTCTGACATGGAAAAGGACCTAGGAATTTTAGTGAACAGCAAACTAAGCTGTAGAAGCCTTTGCCAGACAGCTGCTGCCAAGGCCAATAAAATAATGGGTTGTATCAGAAGGGGCATAGATGGCGGTGATGAGAACATAGTCCTGCCACTTTACAAATCACTAGTCAGACCACACATGGAGGACTGTGTACAGTTCTGGGCTCCTGTGAACAAGGCAGACATAGCAGAGCTGGAGAGGGTTCAGAGGAGGGCAACTAAAGTAATAACTGGAATGGGTGGACTACAGGTCCTAGAAAGATTATCAAAATTAGGGTTATTCACTTTAGAAAAAGACCACTGAGAGGAGATCTAATAACTATGTATAAATATATCAGGGGTCAGTACAGAGATCTCTCCCATCATCTATTTATCCCCAGGACTGTGACGAGGGGACATCCTCTGCGTCTGGAGGAAAGAAGGTTTGTACACAAACATAGAAGAGGATTCTTTACTGTAAGAGCAGTGAGACTATGGACTCTTTACGGTAAGAGCAGTGAGACTATGGAACTCTTTACGGTAAGAGCAGTGAGGCTATGGACTCTTTACGGTAAGAGCAGTGAGACTATGGACTCTTTACGGTAAGAGCAGTCAGACTATGGACTCTTTACGGTAAGAGCAGTGAGACTATGGACTCTTTACTGTAATAGCAGTGAGACTATGGACTCTTTACTGTAAGAGCAGTGAGACTATGGACTCTTTATTGTAAGAGCAGTGAGACTATGGACTCTTTACTGTAAGAGCAGTGAGACTATGGACTCTTTACTGTAAGAGCAGTGAGACTATGGACTCTTTACTGTAAGAGCAGTGAGACTATAGACTCTTTACTGTAAGAGAAGTGAGACTATGGACTCTTTACGGTAAGAGCAGTGAGACTATGGACTCTTTACGGTAAGAGCAGTGAGACTATGGACTCTTTACGGTAAGAGCAGTGAGACTATGGACTCTTTACGGTAAGAGCAGTGAGACTATGGACTCTTTACAGTAAGAGCAGTGAGACTATGGAACTCTCTCCCTGAGGAGGTGGTGATGGTAAGTTCACTATAAGAGATCAGGAGGGGCCTGGATGTATTTCTGGAGGGTAATAATATTACAGGTTATAGTTACTAGAGAGGGGTCGTTGATCCAGGGAGTTATTCTGATGTCTGATTGGAGTCGGGAAGGAATTTTTCCCCTTAAAGTGAGGAAAATTGGCTTCTACCTCACAGGGTTTTTTTTTCCTTCCTCTGGATCAACTTGCAGGATAACAGGAGAACTGGATGGACAGAGGGCTTTTTTCAGCCTTACAAACTATGTTACTATGTTCTCCTCTAAAACCTAGATGCGTCTTATAGGGCGAAAAATATGGTAACTACGAGCAGAGAATCTCTTATCTTGACATGTTGACTGTATTTTGGTGTCCTTCTAATTATAGCGATTTTTCACACCGAAATATTAAAATATCAATTATTTTGTTTGTGTTTTTTTTTGTTTCTTTTCCAGGTGAAGATAGTACAAGAGGCTCCCATGAACGTCTCCCGTTAGACAGTGCGAGAGACTCCCATGAACATCTCCCGTTAGACAGTGCGAGAGACTCCCATGAACGTCTCCCGTTAGACAGTGCGAGAGACTCCCATGAACATCTCCCGTTAGACAGTGCGAGAGACTCCCATGAACATCTCCCGTTAGACAGTCCGAGAGGTTCCTATGAACACGTCCCGTTATCCCCCTGTAATGAAGTAGAAGGTAGTCCATCACAGAAAGTGGACACAAGTTTTGAATGCTCAGAACCTGGGAAACAATTCAAAGAAGAACCTAATATTTCCACACACGAGCAAAGTCACCAAGATGAAAGAAGATTTTCATGTTCTGAATGTGGGAAATGTTTTTCTACAAAAGCAGATCTTGAAAGACATCAAAGACTTCACACGGGGAAGAAGCCATATAAGTGCCCTGAATGTGATAAGGGTTTTAATTGTAATTCACTTCTTAAGGCACATTTAAGAATTCACACAGGGGAGAAGCCATATACATGTCCTGAATGTGACGAGGGTTTTATTAATAAATCGGATTTTAAAGGACATCTAAAAGTTCACATAGGGGAGAGGCCGTTCTCTTGCTCAGAATGCTGGAAATGTTTTATTATGAAATCACACGTTAGGACTAATCTAAGAATTCACACAGGGGAGAAGCCGTATGCATGTCCCGAATGTGAGAAGTGTTTTACTACTCAATCAGATCTTGCTAGACATCAGAGAAGCCACACTGGGGAGAAGGAACACTTATGCGTGGAATGTGGAAAATGGTTTAATCATAAAGAATATCTCGTGAAGCATCTGAGAAGTTACACAGGAGAAAAGCGATTTTCATGTCCTGAATGTGGGAAATGTTTTCGTATGAAATCGCATCTTACGGATCATCTAAGAATTCACACAGGGGAGAGGCCGTTCCCTTGCTCAGAATGCTGGAAATGTTTTAGTACCAAATCACATCTTAGGGCTCATCTAAAAATTCACACAGGGGAGAAGCCATTTTCGTGTCCTGAATGCGGGAAATGTTTTACAACTCAATCGGAGCTTACTAGACATCAGAGAAGCCACACAGGGGAGAAGCTATATTCGTGTGCTGAATGCGGGAAATGTTTTACAACTCAATCACATCTTACTAGACATCGGAGAAGCCACACTGGGGACAAGAAAAATGTATGCGTGGAATGCGGAAAATGCTTTAGCCGTAAAGATTCTCTTGATAAACATCAGAGAAGTCACACAGAGGAGAAGCTGTTTTCGTGTCCTGAATGTGAGAAATGTTTTACAACTCAATCGGATCTTACTAGACATCGGAGAATCCACACAGGGGAGAAGCTATATTCGTGTCCTGAATGTGGAAAGTGTTTTAGTAGGAAATCACATCTTTCAAGTCATCTACAAATTCACACAAGGAAGGAATAGTTACTTAAAGGGAACCTGTCATCTCCGAAACATCCCCTGAACTAGAGTAAGTGTTGTATAGTGTAAGTGATGCTGAATCCGAATATGTAAGTTTTATCTTCATACTCACTTCCATTCCGACGCTGTGCTCCCTCAAACCTGCTGTAAAATACATTGACAGGACTCTTCTTTGAGTCCTCTCCATTATGTGAGTGAGCACCGGAGTCCTCTCAGTGCATTTTACTGCAGGTTTGTGGGAGCACAGCGTCAGAATGGAAGTGAGTATGAAGATAAAACTTACATATTCGGATTCAGCATCACTTACACTATACAATGCTTACTCTAGTTCAGGGGGGGTTTCAGAGATGACAGGTTCCCTTTAAGCCTTTTAATCCTTGAAGGTGGAAAGGTCCAGTTTGTAATGGACTTGGGAAAAGGTCAAATTTTATAGCATTTGATTCGCAAATAATTTTCTTCTGCTACACTATACACCGCTTACTCTACTTCAGGGGGTGTTTCGGAGATGACAGGTTCCTTTTAATGATGCTATTGAGATGCATCAGAGTGTTCGTACAAGAGGAGCTCCATTGTAGGACCTGCTGCTTCAGGATATCTTCTATGCTTAACACAGAGATCCTGGACAAGGTCCCAGTGATGGTTATTGTCTGCTAATGGTTGGAATCATCCTCCATAACTGTCCCTGGAACAGAAAAGTCCAATAAGAATGGTTTTCCCCAGTAATATATAAGGAACATCAGTATCCATAACTTTGTGACCCCTGTTATCAGAGATTACTGCAACCATATTCACTTTCATGGAACTGTAGTCTTCTCTTCTCGGCAGAACTGCTTTACTTCAGACGCAGTCGTAGGTTTTCTTACACAAACTGTTCATTTCAGATTGGGAAGAGCCTAGAAACCTACAACCTTTTATACGTCCATTTTACCACGGCTCCAGAATATTGTCAATTTAAAGCGAAAATCACGTGGGACGATGTACTGGGACATTCTCTCCCGCCATTGGCTGACCTGACAAAATGGGAACGTGGACAATAATATTTTTTAGAATTCCGGCCAATGACATTGATTATTCTCTGAGGTCGGTGTGTTTGACTCCTCAATAAGGAAGTCACTGAGTACAAATGGACTTCATTGTCTGGTATCAAAGACTGGGTTATTCTAAAGAGGAACTCTACGCCAACCAGGGCTGTGGAGTCGGAGTCAATGTCCATTTTGGTGGAGTCGGTATAAAATGGACTGACTCCGACTCCACAAATATATAATACATTGGTACATTTAGTTCAATGGAGTATGTGCTGAATATATTTTCATAAGAATTTGTGAAAATGATGAAATGTCGTATAAATGTCTGTTTTATTCCTGATCTAAGGATCTAGGCTTTCAGTTGAGATGACTGTGTGCTGCCCTTTATGTAGATGCTCAGAAGTGAAGCTTCTCCGCTACAGATTAGAGGAAAAAGGCACTGGGAAGGAATGGCTGCACTCATCTCAGATCTGCTGGAGAAAACAGGATTAAAGGGGTTTTCTCTCTAGTTACAGAGATTAGATTTCATCATAAATAGACAGTTAAAAGACGACATTTTCTATACACATTGGTCAGTCATGAACTATAGACAGTTCAGCAGGTCTCTCACTGTACACAGGTTTCTTTGGTAATCTGCATACCAGAAAGACTGTTATCTGATTGGCTGAGAGAAGTGAAGAATGATGGGACTGAGTTCTGAGTGATTACCTGCAGTAATCAAAAGGTCCAAGTGTCGTGAGGACTGAGAAGCTTTACCTGTAATTGTGTTAGAGATCACAATCTCCTGCTCTGTCAGAGTGAGTTAATGTATGCTAATAACTGCTGGAGCCCCGGCCAGAGCCTGAGGAGACAGAGTGAGTGCAAATTGCCTGTCAGCCAGTGAATCAATGTGCTGAGAAAACCCCTTTAATGCAAGTACTTCTTAGTATATCTAAACTTTCAATAAACTGTGCATAAATCAATTTTCCAGTGCATGTTCTCTCTGCTTTATGTCTTAGTTTTCTTTTCCTCTGATGTAAAACACCTCAGGCCACGTGTATGAAAACCGTCTAGGTGTAGAAGTTTCTTTGTTGCCCATAGAAACCAATCAGAGCTCTCCTTTCATTACATATAGTGCTCTGGAGAAATGAAAGGAGAGTTCTAATTGGTTGCTATGGGCAACAAAGAAAGTCTTAGACCTAGACAGTTTTCATACATCAGGCCCTTAGTGAGCTGTGCCCAGAGAAAAGCCTGATACTGGAAGTATAAAGATATCTAGTAAAACATAGATTACAAACCTTTTTTACCATGACATATCTGTACTATTGATTTATGCAAAGTTTGTTTAAAGTTATCACTTAAACATGCTCCATGTATGAGGGCGTCAGAGTCAGGGGAAATTGAGGAGTCCGAGTTGGAGTCGGGGCTTTGGCTTACCAACTCCACAGCCCTGACGCCAACACAGGACCCATTGGGTCTGGACTAAGTGAAATCCATCCAGTCGAGATGATGTAGTAGGACCTGAGATGATGATGTAGTAGGACCTGAGCTGCACATGCATTAAACTCTGAAATACGAAATGTTGGTGTTTGGTTGTGATGTCGCTGAGAAAGGTGGTGCGAGCGCGGGAGAAATGTGGGACAACAATCTGAGTTACAAATATAGCCTTAATAGATGTAAGGGTTGACCAATAAAAAAAAATCTTACAATAGACATCTGTCCTTCTGTTCGTTGACTGCATAGTGCATGCACAGAAGAGAATCCGTCCAGGGACAGCACAGAAAGTGGTGACGGGTGAATCGTACCACCGGTGTCGTCTTGTGCCCTTTAGATGCGGCAGCAGAGGAGTGCAGGTGTCATATAGCCCATAGATGGAAACCCAAGGACCTATTGCTGCATCCCTTGTGTAAGATATGATGTTCGTCACACAACATTTAGAATATGTTGCCATCAGTGGGAGTGGAACCGGCAACAGGCTTGACTTGGGACTATGGGTGTTACCCTAGTAATCACTTAGATTCCAGGGATCTGGACTTCGCTGCAGGGGAGCCTCTGGGCTGCTACCTCCTGGAGTAGTACTGGTGTGGTTGACAGCTGACCTACAGGGTTCAGAGCCACCAGTGCAGAGCAGACAAAACACGTAGTCAGTTATAGGACAAGATCAGGGCAGGCAGATTACATGCAGATCCGTGAAACAGGTCTGAGGTCAGGGCTGGCAGTAGAGGGTCCGGTAAACAGGTAGAGGTCAGTACAGGCAGACAACAGGGACTAACAAGCTAGGAACCTTCTTGATCAGTGAGACAAAGAGCACAATGTATATAGCAGAGGCTGATTGATCATTGGAAACAGACTAGCAGCAGCAGGACACGGGGCCAAGGACTGCAAAAAGAGGTGATGTTAAATGAAGAGACACCAGATGAGTAGAGTGGCACCTATGTCCACCCAAAATAGTAGGACAAAGGCGGGCATGGGCTGCCAGCGTAACAGAATAGAAGCAGAATAGAAGTTTGTATCCGATCACGAGGCTATTGAGGTGTACTCTTATGATGTGAGTACCCGGCAGCAGCCCCGCAGTCTGACTGTCATAGATTACCAGTATGGGTCAGGAGAGCCGCGGTGGGCTCAGGATATGGGGCCGTGGACCAATCATGGTTGTGTGCATGAACTCTAGTAGGAGATCATTTTCCACCTCTGATCATGGACCCCGTGGATTCCTCAAAATGTTTGAAGACTTGAGAGACTGGGAGTAATTATCCCTGGAAGTAGGTGTTCAGTGTAACATGGAGCTTGTAAGGCGACTTTCACACTTGCGTTGTGGTTTTCCGGTATTGAAATCCGGCAGGATCTCCATACCAGGAAAAAAAAGGTTCCGTTCTGTCCCCGTGCATTCTGAATGTAAAGGGATCCGGACACAAAACCGCTGCAAAACCAACTTTCAGACTAGCGGCAGCACGGATCCGGTGGGTGAAGGGTCCCTCCGGATCCGTGCTGCTGCAGGTGCACGTGTGGGGCCGGAACCGCGCTCCGGCCCCTCACGTGTCAGACACTGTGTTGAGGAGGGGGGGGGTTACTTACCTGTCCCAGCAGCTCCAGATGAGAGGGACACTACAGAGGAGGAGGATGGAGCGCACAATGGGAAGATTCCCCACAGCGCCCTCTGCTGGAGGGAGGAGGGAGCTGAGAGGGAAAAGTGCAGGTGACGGATCCGTCATGAACTCCATTGAAAGTCATTGGAGGACGGATCCATTTACTATTGTGTCACACTGAACGGATCCGTCCCCATTGACTTGCATTGGGGGTCATTCCAGATCCGTCTTGGTGCGGATGCCTGGACAATATGCTGCGGTTTGCTCTCCGGTCTGAAGACGGAACGGAATGCTTCTAGGAGTCTCCGTTCTCTTCAGTTCAGTTTTGTCCCCATTGACAATGAATGGGGACAAAACTGAAGCATTTTATTCCGGTATTGAGCCCCTATGACGGAACTCAATACCGGAATTATAAAACGCTAGTGTGAAAGTAGCCTTAAGCTCCATTCACACTTCCTGTTTTTCTTTCCTGATTCGATCCTGATTTTTTCAGGACCCATTGAAATGAATGGATCCAGATCAGGATCGAATCAGGAAAGAAAAACAGGACGTGTGAATAAAGCCTTAGTCAATGGTGAAGGATCCGTTTTTTTAGGAGACAAAAAAAACGGATCCGTCACCCATTGACTTTCAATGTATTTAGTGCCAGATCCGTTTTTTTTTTTTTCAGTTTTGATTTCACACAACCACATCCTAACGGAACGGATGCATCCTGATGGGCCTCTGCCGGATCTCAGTACCAGAATTAACAACGCAAGTGTGAAAGTATCCTAAGCTGTGATCGTGAAATACACAGACCCCAGGAGCCGGTACGCCACTACCGTGCCTCACCTCGTGGACTCATCACTGTTCATTCTCCTGAATGGTGAAATCATATCCGATCCGCAGAAAAGATTCTCTGTACCTCTTATGCAGGTTCCTTCTTTTTTGGTCGGAGAGGCTCACAACAGGTTTTATAATATGATACACGGGAAATGTAGTTACAAAAATGGATCGGTCTGAAGAGGTGACTGAGCCAAAACCAGGACTGGAGCTTCACAGAGATCAGGTATAAGGGAATGATCTGCGCCTCTTCTGTCTTTAGACCTGCACTTGGTCTTGGCTCACAAAAACTTATGGAACATTTACTGTGTGAATTGAATAAGGACTAAAAGTTACAAAAATAGCAAAAAGAAACCCTAAAAAAGAAAATGGCTTACCTTATCGCCCACTAGGGAATACACATTCCACCTCCAGGAGGTTTGAGGACATCCCGTTCCAAACCCATAGGCATTAATATGGAGTTGGTCCCCCCCGTTCCCTTTTGCCCTGGGAAATTTTTTGCCCGTTCATCCAGAAGAGGATTTGTGAGGTCAGACACTGTTTGACGAGAAGGCCTGGCTTGGAGTCTTCATTGTAGGTATTGGATGGGGTTGAGGTCAGGACTGTGTGCGGACGGTCAAGTTCTTCCACATCTAACTCACCTTGCCTTGTCTTTATGGAGCTTACTGTGTGCACAGGAACAGAAAAGAGAGTTCCCCGAGCTGTTCCCATAAAGTTGAAAGCATATACTTGTCCAAAAAACGTCTTCACCTGCTGAAGCATTAAGATTTTCCTTCACTGGAACTGAAGAGTCGAAGCCGACCCCAGAAAAAAACCCAAAGCTTTATCCCTCCTCCACCAATCTACAGGGTCGGCCATTTCTATGGATACACCTAAATAAAATAGGAATGGTTGGTGATATTAACTTCCTGTTTGTGGCACATTAGTATATGGGAGGGGGGAAACTTTTCAAGATGGGTGGTGACCATGGCGGCCATTTTGAAGTCAGCCATTTTGGATCCAACTTTAGTTTTTACAATGGGAAGAGGGTCATGTGACACATCAAACTTATTGAGAATTTCACAAGAAAAACAACGGTGTGCTTGGTTTTAACGTAACTTTATTCTTTCATGAGTTATTTACACGTTTCTGACCACTTATAAAATGTGTTCAAAGTGCTGCCCATTGTGTTGGATTGTCAATGAAACCCTCTTCTCCCACTCTTCACACACTGATAGCAACACCGCAGAAGAAATGCTAGCACAGGCTTCCAGTATCTGCACATCTCGTATCTTCACAGCATAGACAATTGTCTTCAGATGACCCCAAAGATAAAAGTCTAAGGGGGTCAGATCGGGAGACCTAAAGTTGGATCCAAAATGTCTGACATCAAAATGGCCGCCATGGTCACCACCCATCTTGAAAAGTTTCCCCCCTCCCATATACTAATGTGCCACAAACAGGAAGTTAATATCACCGACCATTCCCGTTTTATTTAGGTGTATCCATAGAAATGGCCACCCTGTATACAGCTGGCACAATGGAGTCAGGCCGGTAACGTTCTCCTGTCATTAGCCAGAATGGCAGAAAGAGAAGCATGATTTGTCAGTCCATAGAAGACATGTCCACTGCTCCAGAGTCCAGTGATGGTGTGCTTTACACCACTCCGTCCAGAGCTGGCCATTGTGCTCGGTGATGTAAGGCTAGTTTCACACTAGCACTATGGATCCAGCAGGCCGGATCTCTCTGCAGGCTCCACAGATCTCGAGTCCAAAAATGGTCTACGTGGGTGACCCATCCGATGGAAGATGCATTCATTGTTAGAATGAGAGGATGAAGGAACACAAGGGGCTTCCTCTTTGATAAGTTGGTCCTGACAAGCCACCACCTGCAACCCTGTCCATCTCCCTGTCCAATACCGCAGGGGACCTGCTCCAAGATGTCAGGTTGTAGTTCTGAAAAATCTTTAAATGAGCTTTCACACAGGGAACTGTGTCCATCACTGACATCATCAGGTCCAAGGTTGGTATGGTGGATCTGACCATGATGTGGGAAACCTGAAAAAGATGGAGGACAGACTCCCTGAGATTTCTGGAAATCACCATCTACTTGTAGTGATCATTTCCAGAAACCGTAGTAGCTGGATCGAGGTCTTGGAGGAACGGTACTGTTATTACCACACGTTGCCTGATACATTAGACTGAAGTTGGATTGACGAGAAGGCCTGGCTTGGAGTCTTGTTGGATGATGGTTGAACAAACAGCCATCTGGAGAACATTCATTTCGCAGACACTGCCATACACACTTCAGTCCATGCCGGTTTTTACAGTTCTAGAGCATCACTTACCTGTGATTGGATGTGTCTCCAGAGACATCATCTGTGGTCACCGCCCCGCCGGGCAGGTGTGATCATCAGGCTTAGCGCTCCGGGCCGCCTCCTACTACAATTTTACACAATGCGGTTCATTACCGTCAGCGACTTCCGCCTCCTTCTGCACATGAATCAAATCCTCTCCCCACGGAGGTAACTAGAGAAGGCTGAGCCCCACAGGAAATTTTTGAATAGTCCTACCCCTACTAGGCAAATTCCTCACAACCTCCCTCCCAGCGCTAATCAAGATGGCCCACACTTACCAACAATAAGCCCCACCCAATAGTTATGCCTAATTAGTGCCCCCACACAGCAGTGCTCTCTCCCTTAATGCCCCCACACAGCAGTGCTCTCTCCCTTAATGCCCCCACACAGCAGTGCTCTCTCCCTTAATGCCCCCACACAGCAGTGCTCTCTCCCTTAATGCCCCCACACAGTAGTGCTCCCCCTTAATGCCCCCACACAGCAGTGCTCTCTCCCTTAATGCCCCCACACAGTAGTGCTCCTCCTGAATGCCCCCACACAGCAGTGCTCCTCCTGAATGCCCCCACACAGTAGTGCTCCCCCTTAATGCCCCCACACAGTAGTGCTCCCCCTTAATGCCCCCACACAGTAGTGCTCCCCTTAATGCCCCCACACAGTAGTGCTCCCCCTTAAATGCCCCCACACAGTAGTGCTCCCCTTAATGCCCCCACACAGTAGTGCTCCCCTTAATGCCCCCACACAGTAGTGCTCCTCCTTAATGCCCCCACACAGTAGTGCTCCTCCTTAATGCCCCCACACAGTAGTGCTCCTCCTTAATGCCCCCACACAGTAGTGCTCCCCTTAATGCCCCCACACAGTAGTGCTCCTCCCCTTAATGCCCCCACACAGTAGTGCTCCTCCTTAATGCCCCACACAGTAGTGCTCCCCTTAATGCCCCCACACAGTAGTGCTCCCCCTTAATGCCCCCACACAGTAGTGCTCCTCCTTAATGCCCCACACAGTAGTGCTCCCCCTTAATGCCCCCACACAGTAGTGCTCCTCCTTAATGCCCCCACACAGTAGTGCTCCTCCTTAATGCCCCCACACAGTAGTGCTCCCCCTTAATGCCCCCACACAGTAGTGCTCCTCCTTAATGCCCCACCACAGTAGTGCTCTCCCTTAATGCCCCCACACAGTAGTGCTCCTCCTTAATGCCCCCACACAGTAGTGCTCCTCCTTAATGCCCCCACACAGTAGTGCTCCTCCTTAAATGCCCCCACACAGTAGTGCTCCTCCTTAATGCCCCACACAGTAGTGCTCCCCTTAATGCCCCACACAGTAGTGCTCCCCCTTAATGCCCCCACACAGTAGTGCTCCCCTTAATGCCGCCACACAGTAGTGCTCCTCCTTAATGCCCCCACACAGTAGTGCTCCCCTTAATGCCCCACACAGTAGTGCTCCTCCTTAATGCCCCCACACAGTAGTGCTCCCCCTTAATAATGCCCCACACAGTAGTGCTCCCCCTTAATGCCCCCACACAGTAGTGCTCCCCTTAATGCCCCCACACAGTAGTGCTCCCCTTAATGCCCCCACACAGTAGTGCTCCCCCTTAATGCCCCCACACAGTAGTGCTCCTCCTTAATGCCCCCACACAGTAGTGCTCCCCTTAATGCCCCCACACAGTAGTGCTCCCCCTTAATACCCCCCACACAGTAGTGCTCCTCCTTAATACCCCCACACAGTAGTGCTCCTCCTTAATGCCCCCACACAGTAGTGCTCCCCCTTAATGCCCCCACACAGTAGTGCTCCCCTTAATGCCCCCACACAGTAGTGCTCCCCTTTAATCCCCCACACAGTAGTGCTCCCCCTTAATGCCCCCACACAGTAGTGCTCCTCCTTAATGCCCCCACACAGTAGTGCTCCCCCTTAATGCCCCCACACAGTAGTGCTGCCCCCTTAATGCCCCACACAGTAGTGCTCCCCTTAATGCCCCCACACAGTAGTGCTCCTCCTTAATGCCCCCACACAGTAGTGCTCCCCCTTAATGCCCCCACACAGTAGTGCTCCTCCTTAATGCCCCCACACAGTAGTGCTCCTCCTTAATACCCCCACACAGTAGTGCTCCTTCTTAATAACCCCCACACAGTAGTGCTTCCTCCTTAATGCCCCTACACAGTAGTGCTCCCTCCTTAATGCCCCCACACAGTAGTGCTCCCCCTTAATGCCCCCACACAGTAGTGCTCCCCCTTAATACCCCCACACAGTAGTTGCTCCTCCTTAATACCCTCCACACAGTAGCGCTCCTCCTTAATGCCCCCACACAGTAGTGCTCCCCTTAATGCCCCCACACAGTAGTGCTCCCCTTAATGCCCCCCACACAGTAGTGCTCCTCCTTAATGCCCCCACACAGTAGTGCTCCTCCTTAATACCCCCACACAGTAGTGCTCCTCCTTAATGCCCCCACACAGTAGTGCTCCTCCTTAATGCCCCCACACAGCAGTGCTCCCCTTAATGCCCTCACACAATAGAGCTCCTCCGTGCAGTGATGAGGACCGGCCAGGGGTGACCTTTTCCTCAGTCCAGTAGCAGATGAAGTAGATAATGTCACTTCATGAAATCCACAGTTAGAAATTTCTGTTTGGTTGCAGAAACGCACATTAACCCTTACACTCCCAGCGCCGTACATGTACGGCGCTGGGGTGATGCAGGAACATGGCGCCCACTCACACGTACGGCGGGCGTCATGGCCGGCAAGTCTCTGCTGTTTCAAACAGCAGAGACTTGCCCCTACTTACCGATGTATCCGATCGGTAACTAAAGCTATTAGATGCCATGATCTCACGTGATCACGGCATCTAATAGCGCTAAACCCAGAAGCGTTCGCTTCCGGGTGTCCCACGCATGCCCCCTGTGGCCAATCAGGGCAACTGCGGTGGGTTTGAATGCTGTAAACCTTCCTGATGAGGTTTACAGTTTTCAATGTGCAATTCTTAGTTTGGCCACTAGATGGCAGACCAGGCTAAGAAATGAGCAAAAGGAATATTAAAGGGGTATTCTCATCTTAGACAATGGGGGCATATCGCTAGGATATGCCCCCATTGTCTTATAGGTGCGGGTCCCACCGCTGGGACCCGCACCTATCTCCAGAACGGAGCGGGGAGCGCTGCGCCTGGAGGACCCCAGGTTTCCGGGGGTCCGGCCACCACCAGGCACAGCTCCCCGCGCCGCTCATAGAAATGAATGGGAGCCGGGCCATGCATGCGCGGTGCGCTCCCATTCATTTCTATGGAGCCGACGGAAGTAGCCGAGCCAGTGCTCGCCTATTTTCGGCGGCCCCATAGAAATGAATGGAGGGCGGCTGCGCATGCGCAGTGCGCCCTCATTCATTTCGGGGGCTCCGTTCTGGAGATAGGTGCGGGTCCCAGCGGTGGGACCCGCACCTATAAGACAATGGGGGCATATCCTAGCGATATGCCCCCATTGTCTAAAATGAGAATAACCCTTTAAATTCAGGATTTAAAATCCTTGATTGCTCAAAAATAAAAAACAGGATCTATTTGCTCATATGTGAGCCTTAAAATAATCACAAAAAAATATATATATTATATATATAAAAAATAAAAAAAATATATAAAAAGTCACCCTCCTTTCTGTATAATTAAAAAATAAATACCTAAATAACAATAAATATAGACATCATGGGTATCACTGCGACCGAAAACGCCCATACTTTTAAAATATAAAAAATATCAATATGGCGAATTGCGTGACGGAAAAAAGCGTCAAAATGACTGATTCGGTTTTTTTGTCTAAAAAAAAATTAAATAAAAAGCGATCAAAAAGTCATACACACCCCAGAATGGTATCATTCAGATCGCCCCACAAAAAATGAGCCCCCATACAGCTCCGTACACATAAATACCAAAAAGTTATAGGGGTCAAAATATGACAAAAAAAATAAATAAAAATTTCCAACTTTCTAATTATTTTATCACTTTTAAAACACAAGAAAAACTATACATATTGGATATCGCCAGATTCGTACTGACCAGTAGAATGAAAGTAACTGGTCAGTTTTAATGAACATCGAACGCCGTAAAACTCTAGCGGAATTGCGTTTCTTTTGCAATTTCACCCAATTTGGAATTTTTTTCCCGCTTCCCACTACACCATATCAAATATTAAATGGTGGCGTTGGAAAGTACAACTTGTCTCGCAAAAAATAAGCCCCCATACAGCTGTGTGAACAAAAATATAAAAAAAGGTAGATTTTTCTGGTGGTGTTGGGTCCGAACAAGCTCAGAATTAGTATAATTCTCCAGGGGACATGTTGGCATTTTCTTCTTATAATTTTTCCCTCGGTCTGCGCCACTGCTGTTACCTCTGTGTGCTCTGCTCCCTTCCTGCTGTTATCTCTGTGTGCTCTGCTCCCCTCCTGCTGTTATCTCTGTCTGCTCTGCTCCCCTCCTGCAGTTACCTCTGTCTGTCTGCTCCCTGCCCTCCCCTCCTACAGTTACCTCTGTCTGCTCTGCTCCCCTCCTGCAGTTATCTCTGTCTGCTCTGCTCCCCTCCTACAGTTATCTCTGTGTGCTCTGCTCCCCTCCTGCTGTTATCTCTGTCTGCTCTGCTCCCCTCCTGCAGTTACCTCTGTCTGCTCTGCTCCCCTCCTGCAGTTATCTCTGTCTGCTCTGCTCCCCTCCTACAGTTACCTCTGTCTGCTCTGCTCCCCTCCTGCTGTTATCTTTGTGTGCTCTGCTCCCCTCCTGCAGTTATCTCTGTCTGCTCTGCTCCCCTCCTGCAGTTATCTCTGTCTGCTCTGCTCCCCTCCTACAGTTACCTTTGTGTGCTCTGCTCCCCTCCTGCAGTTATCTCTGTCTGCTCTGCTCCCCTCCTGCTGTTATCTCTGTGTGCTCTGCTCCCCTCCTGCTGTTATCTCTGTCTGCTCTGCTCCCCTCCTGCAGTTATCTCTGTCTGCTCTGCTCCCCTCCTGCTGTTATCTCTGTGTGCTCTGCTCCCCTCCTGCTGTTATCTCTGTCTGCTCTGCTCCCCTCCTACAGTTACCTCTGTCTGCTCTGCTCCCCTCCTGCTGTTATCTCTGTGTGCTCTGCTCCCCTCCTGCTGTTATCTCTGTGTGCTCTGCTCCCCTCCTGCTGTTATCTCTGTGTGCTCTGCTCCCCTCCTGCTGTTATCTCTGTCTGCTCTGCTCCCCTCCTGCAGTTATCTCTGTCTGCTCTGCTCCCTCCTGCTGTTATCTCTGTGTGCTCTGCTCCCCTCCTGCTGTTATCTCTGTCTGCTCTGCTCCCCTCCTGCTGTTATCTCTGTCTGCTCTGCTCCCCTCCTGCAGTTATCTCTGTGTGCTCTGCTCTCCTCCTGCAGTTATCTCTGTCTGCTCTGCTCCCCTCCTGCTGTTACCTCTGTCTGCTCTGCTCCCCTCCTGCAGTTATCTCTGTCTGCTCTGCTCCCCTCCTGCAGTTATCTCTGTCTGCTCTGCTCCCCTCCTGCTGTTACCTCTGTCTGCTCTGCTCCCCTCCTGCAGTTATCTCTGTGTGCTCTGCTCCCCTCCTGCAGTTATCTCTGTCTGCTCTGCTCCCCCTCCTGCTGTTATCTCTGTGTGCTCTGCTCCCTCCTGCAGTTATCTCTGTCTGCTCTGCTCCCCTCCTGCAGTTATCTCTGTGTGCTCTGCTCCCCTCCTGCAGTTACCTCTGTGTGCTCTGCTCCCCTCCTGCAGTTATCTCTGTCTGCTCTGCTCCCCTCCTGCAGTTATCTCTGTCTGCTCTGCTCCCCTCCTGCTGTTATCTCTGTCTGCTCTGCTCCCCTCCTGCTGTTATCTCTGTCTGCTCTGCTCCCCTCCTGCTGTTATCTCTGTCTGCTCTGCTCCCCTCCTGCAGTTATCTCTGTCTGCTCTGCTCCCCTCCTGCAGTTACCTCTGTGTGCTCTGCTCCCCTCCTGCAGTTATCTCTGTCTGCTCTGCTCCCTCCTGCTGTTATCTTCTGCTCTGCTCCCCTCCTACAGTTACCTCTGTCTGCTCTGCTCCCCTCCTGCAGTTATCTCTGTGTGCTGTGCCCCCCTCCTGCTGTTATCTCTGTCCGCTCTGCTCCCCTCCTGCTGTTATCTCTGTCTGCTCTGCTCCCCTCCTGCTGTTATCTCTGTCTGCTCTGCTCCCCTCCTACAGTTACCTCTGTCTGCTCTGCCTCCCCTCCTGCAGTTATCTCTGTCTGCTCTGCTCCCCTCCTGCAGTTATCTCTGTGTGCTGTGCCCCCTCCTGCTGTTACCTCTGTGTGCTGTGCCCCCCTCCTGCAGTTATCTCTGTCTGCTCTGCTCCCCTCCTGCAGTTACCTCTGTGTGCTGTGCCCCCCTCCTGCTGTTATCTCTGTCCGCTCTGCTCCCCTCCTGCTGTTATCTCTGTCTGCTCTGCTCCCCTCCTGCAGTTATCTCTGTGTGCTGTGCCCCCCTCCTGCTGTTATCTCTGTCCGCTCTGCTCCCCTCCTGCTGTTATCTCTGTCTGCTCTGCTCCCTCCTGCTGTTATCTCTGTCTGCTCTGCTCCCCTCCTGCTGTTATCTCTGTCTGCTCTGCTCCCCTCCTGCAGTTATCTCTGTCTGCCTCTGCTCCCCTCCTGCAGTTACCCTCTGTGTGCTCTGCTCCCCTCCTGCTGTTACTCTGTCTGCTCTGCTCCCCTCCTGCAGTTATCTCTGTCTGCTCTGCTCCCCTCCTGCAGTTATCTCTGTCTGCTCTGCTCACCCTCCTGCTGTTACCTCTTCTGCTCTGCTCCCCTCCTGCAGTTATCTCTGTGTGCTCTGCTCCCCTCCTGCAGTTATCTCTGTCTGCTCTGCTCCCCCTCCTGCTGTTATCTCTGTGTGCTCTGCTCCTCCTGCAGTTATCTCTGTCTGCTCTGCTCCCCTCCTGCAGTTATCTCTGTCTGCTCTGCTCCCCTCCTGCAGTTACCTCTGTGTGCTTCTGCTCCTCCCTCCTGCAGTTATCTCTGTCTGCTCTGCTCCCTCCTCAGTTATCTCTGTCTGCCTGCTCCCCCTCCTGCTGTTATCTCTGTCTGCTCTGCTCCCCCTCCTGCTGTTATCTCTGTCTGCTCTGCTCCCTCCTGCTGTTATCTCTGTCTGCTCTGCTCCCCTCCTGCAGTTATCTCTGTCTGCTCTGCTCCCTCCTGCAGTTACCTCTGTGTGCTCTGCTCCCCTCCTGCCAGTTATCTCTGTCTGCTCTGCTCCCTCCTGCTGTTATCTCTGTCTGCTCTGCTCCCCTCCTACAGTTACCTCTGTCTGCTCTGCTCCCCTCCTGCAGTTATCTCTGTGTGCTGTGCCCCCTCCTGCTGTTATCTCTGTCCGCTCTGCTCCCCTCCTCTGTTATCTCTGTCTGCTCTGCTCCCTCCTGCAGTTATCTCTGTCTGCTCTGCTCCCCTCCTGCTGTTATCTCTGTGTGCTCTGCTCCCCTCCTGCTGTTATCTCTGTCTGCTCTGCTCCCCTCCTACAGTTACCATCTGTCTGCTCTGCTCCCCTCCTGCTGTTTATCTCTGTGTGCTCTGCTCCCCTCCTGCTGTTATCTCTGTGTGCTCTGCTCCCCTCCTGCTGTTATCTCTGTGTGCTCTGCTCCCCTCCTGCTGTTATCCTCTGTCTGCTCTGCTCCCCTCCCTGCAGTTATCTCTGTCTGCTCTGCTCCCCTCCTGCTGTTATCTCTGTGTGCTCTTGCTCCCCTCCTGCTGTTATCTCTGTCTGCTCTGCTCCCCTCCTGCTGTTATCTCTGTCTGCTCTGCTCCCCTCCTGCAGTTATCTCTGTGTGCTCTGCTCTCCTCCTGCAGGTTATCTCTGTCTGCTCTGCTCCCCTCCTGCTGTTACCTCTGTCTCTCTTGCTCCCCTCCTGCAGTTATCTCTGTCCTGCTCTGCTCCCTCCTGCAGTTATCTCTGTCTGCTCTGCTTCCCCTCCTGCTGTTACCTCTGTCTGCTCTGCTCCCCTCCTGCAGTTATCTCTGTGTGCTTGCTTCCCCTCCTGCAGTTATCTCTGTCTGCTCTGCTCCCCTCCTGCTGTTATCTCTGTGTGCTCTGCTCCTCCTGCAGTTATCTCTGTCTGCTCTGCCCCTCCCTGCAGTTATCTCTGTGTGCTCTGCTCCCCTCCTGCAGTTACCTCTGTGTGCTCTGCTCCCCTCCTGCAGTTATCTCTGTCTGCTCTGCTCCCCTCCTGCAGTTATCTCTGTCTGCTTCTGCTCCCCCTCCTGCTGTTATCTCTGTCTGCTCTGCTCCCCTCCTGCTGTTATCTCTGTCTGCTCTGCTCCCCTCCTGCTGTTATCTCTGTCTGCTCTGCTCCCCTCCTGCAGTTATCTCCTGTCTGCTCTGCTCCCCTCCTGCAGTTACCTCTGTGTGCTCTGCTCCCCTCCTGCCAGTTATCTCTGGTTCTGGCTCTGCTCCCCTCCTGCTGTTATCTCTGTCTGCTCTGCCCCCTCCTACAGTTACCTCTGTCTGCTCTGCTCCCCTCCTGCAGTTATCTCTGTGTGCTGTGCCCCCCTCCTGCTGTTATCTCTGTCCGCTCTGCTCCCTCCTGCTGTTATCTCTGTCTGCTCTGCTCCCCCTCCTGCTGTTATCTCTGTCTGCTCTGCTCCCCTCCTACAGTTACCTCTGTCTGCTCTGCTCCCTCCTGCAGTTATCTCTGTCTGCTCTCTCCCCTGCAGTTATCTCTGTGTGCTGTGCCCCCCTCCTGCTGTTACCTCTGTGTCTGTGCTCCCTCCTGCAGTTATCTCTGTCTGCTCTGCTCCCTCCTGCAGTTACCTCTGTGTGCTGCTCTGTTATCTCTGCTGCTCCCCTCCTGCTGTTATCTCTGTCTGCTCTGCTCCCCTCCTGCAGTTATCTCTGTGGCTCTGCCCCCCTCCTGCTGTTATGTGCTCTGTGCTGCTCTGCTCCCTGCGTTATCTCTGTCTGTCTGCTCCCTTGCTGTTATCTCTGTCTGCTCTGCTCCCCTCCTGCAGTTATCTGCTGTCTGCTCTGCTCTCCTGCATTCTCTGTGTCTGCTGCTGCTGTCTGCTCTGCTCCCCTCCTGCAGTTATCTCTGTCTGCTCTCTCCCCTCCTGCAGTTATCTCTGTCTGCTCTGCTCCCCCTGCTGTTACCTCTGTCTGCTCTGCTCCCCTCCTGCAGTTATCTCTGTGTGCTCTGCTCCCCTCCTGCAGTTATCTCTCTGTCTGCTCTGCTCCCCTCCTGCTGTTATCTCTGTGGCTCTGCTCCCTCCTGCAGTTATCTTGTCTGCTCTCTCCTGCAGTTATCTCTGTCTGGCTCTGCTCCCCTCCTGCAGTTATCTCTGTGGCTCTGTGTGCTCCCCTCCTGCAGTTATCTCTGCTCCCCTCTGTTATCTCTGTCTGCTCTGCTCCCCTCCTGCAGTTACCTCTGTCTGCTCTGCTCCCCTCCTGCTGTTACTCTGTCTGTTGCTCTGCTCCTCTCTGCTCTGCTGTATCTCTCTGTCCTCTGCTCCCCTCCTGCAGTTATCTCTTCTGCTCTGCTCCCCTCTCTGCTGCTCTGCTCCCCTCCTGCAGTTATATCTCTCTGTCTGCTCTGCTCCCCTCCTACAGTTACCTCTGTCTGCTCTGCTCCCCTCCTGCAGTTATCTCTGTGTGCTGTGCCCCCCTCTGCTGTTATCTCTGTCCGCTCTGCTCCCCTCCTGCTGTTATCTCTGTCTGCTCTGCTTCCCCTCCTGCTGTTATCTCTGTCTGCTCGCTCCCTCCTGCTTATCTCTCTGTCTGCTCTGCTCCCTCCTGCAGTTTATCTCTGTCTGCTCTGCTCCCCTCCTGCAAGTTATCTCTGTGTGTCTGCCCCTCCTCCTGCAGTTACTCTGTGTGCTCTGCTCCCTCCTGCAGTTATCTCTGTCTCTCTGTCTGCTCTGCTCTGCTCCCTCCTGCTGTTATTATGCTCCCTGCCTGCTGTTATCTCTGCTGCTCTGCTCCCCTCCTGCTGTTATCTCTGTCTGCTCTGCTCCTCCTGCTTTATTCTGTCTGCTCTGCTCCCCTCCTGCAGTATCTCTGTCTGCTCTCCCCTCTGCAGTTATCTCTGTCTGCTCTGCTCCCTCCTGCTGTATCTCT
>ONZH01001247.1:0-32103 GCA_900303285.1 Rhinella marina | reverse complement strand
GAGGAAGAAAGAGCAGTCTGTACAGAGAAGAGAGAGGAGAAAGACGAGATCTGTACAGAGAAGATGAAGTGGAAAAAGAGCAGATCTGTACAGAGATAATGAGGAGAAAAGACGAATCTGTACAGAGAAGATGAGAGGAAGAAAGAACGATACAAGAGAAGATGAGAGAAAGAAGATCTGTACAGAGAAGAAAGAACGGATCTGAGAAAGATCGAGATCTGTACAGAGAAGATGAGAGGAGGAAGAGCGAGATTTGTACAGAAAAGAAGAAAGGAGGAAAGAGATCTGTAGCAGATCTGTACAGAGAAGATGAGGAAGAAAGAGCGAGATCTGTCATCTGTACAGAGAAGAATGAGAGAGAGAGAAAGAGCGAGATCTGTACAGAGAAGATGAGAGGAGGAAAGAACGAGAGATTCGAGATTATAAGAAGATGAAGAGGAGAAGAAGAGAGATCTATACAGAGAAGATGAGAGAAGACAGAGCAGATCTGTATAGAGAAGATGAGAGAGGAAAGAGCAAGATCTGTACAGAGAGGAGAGGAGGAAAGAGCGAATCTGTATAGAGAAGATGAGAGGAGAAAAGCGAGATCTGTACAGAGAAGATGAGAGGAGGAAGAGCGAGATCTATACAGAGAAGATGAGAGGAGGACAGAGCGAGATCTGTACAGAGAAGATGAGAGGAGGAAAGAGCGAGATCTGTACAGAGAAGATGAGAGGAGGAAAGAGCGAGATCTGTAAGAGAAGATGAGAGGAAGAAAGAGCGAGATCTGTACAGAGAAGATGAGAGGAAGAAAGAACGAGATCTGTACAGAGAAGATGAGAGGAAGAAAGAGCGAGATCTGTACAGAGAAGATGAGAGGAGGAAAGAGCGAGATCTGTACAGAGAAGATGAAGAGAGAAAGAGCGAGATCTGTACAGAGAAGATGAGAGGAAGAAAGAGCGAGATCTGTACAGAGAAGATGAGAGGAGGAAAGAGCGAGATCTGTACAGAGAAGATGAGAGGAGGAAAGAGCGAGATCTGTACAGAGAAGATGAGAGGAGGAAAGAGCGAGATCTGTATAGAGAAGATGAGAGGAGGAAAGAGCGAGATCTGTACAGAGAAGATGAGAGGAGGAAAGAGCGAGATCTGTACAGAGAAGATGAGAGGAAGAAAGAGCGAGATCTGTACAGAGAAGATGAGAGGAGGAAAGAGCGAGATCTGTACAGAGAAGATGAGAGGAGGAAAGAGCGAGATCTGTACAGAGAAGATGAGAGGAAGAAAGAGCGAGATCTGTACAGAGAAGATGAGAGGAGGAAAGAGCGAGATCTGTACAGAGAAGATTGAAGAGAGAGGAAAGAGCGAGATCTGTACAGAGAAGATGAGAGGGAAAGAGCGAGATCTGTACAGAGAAGAATGAGAGGAGGAAAGAGTGAGATCTGTACAGAGAAGATGAGAGGAAGAAAGAGCGAGATCTGTACAGAGAAGATGAGAGGAGGAAAGAGCGAGATCTGTACAGAGAAGATGAGAGGAAGAAAGAGCGAGATCTGTACAGAGAAGATGAGAGGAGGAAAGAGCGAGATCTGTACAGAGAGATGAAGAGGAAAGAGCGAGATCTGTACAGAGAAGATGAGAGGAGGAAAGAGCGAGATCTGTACAGAGAAGATGAGAGGAAGAAAGAGCGAGATCTGTACAGAGAAGATGAGAGGAAGAAAGAGCGAGATCTGTACAGAGAAGAAGAAAGGAGGAAAGAGCGAGATCTGTACAGAGAAGATGAGAGGAAGAAAGAGCGAGATCTGTATAGAGAAGATGAGAGGAAGAAAGAGCGAGATCTGTACAGAGAAGATGAGAGGAAGAAAGAGCGAGATCTGTATAGAGAAGATGAGAGGAAGAAAGAGCGAGATCTGCACAGAGAAGATGAGAGGAAGAAAGAGCGAGATCTGTACAGAGAAGAAGAAAGGAGGAAGAGCGAGATCTGTACAGAGAAGAAGAAAGGAGGAAAGAGCGAGATCTGTACCAAGAAGATGAGAGGAGGAAAGAGCGAGATCTGTACAGAGAAGATGAGAGAAAGAAAGAGCGAGATCTGTACAGAGAAGAAGAAAGGAGGAAAGAGCGAGATCTGTACAGAGAAGATGAGAGGAGGAAAGAGCGAGATCTGTACAGAGAAGATGAGAGGAAGAAAGAGCGAGATCTGTACAGAGAAGATGAGAGAAGGAAAGAGGGAAATCCGTACAGAGAAGATGAGAGTCTTGTGCAAATCCTGAGTTACATCCTGTATTATACTTCAGAGCTGCACTCACTATTCTGCTGGTGCAGTCATTGTGTACATACATTACTTATCCTGTACTGATCCTGAGTTACATCCTGTATTATACTCCAGAGCTGCACTCACTATTCTGCTGGTGCAGTCACTGTGTACATACATTACTTATCCTGTACTGATCCTGAGTTACATCCTGTATTATACTCCAGAGCTGCACTCACTATTCTGCTGGTGCAGTCACTGTGTACATACATTTCTTATCCTGTACTGATCCTGAGTTATATCCTGTATTATACTCCAGAGCTAAACTCACTATTCTGCTGGTGCAGTCACTGTATACATACATTACTTATCCTGTACTGAACCTGAGTTACACCCTGTATTATACTCCAGAGCTGCACTCACTATTCTGCTGGTGCAGTCACTGTGTACATACATTACTTATCCTGTACTGATCCTGAGTTCCATCCTGTATTATACTCAAGAGCTGCACTCACTATTCTGCTGGTTGCAGTCACTGTGTACATACATTACTTATCCTGTACTGATCCTGAGTTACATCCTGTATTATACTCCAGAGCTGCACTCACTATTCTGCTGGTGCAGACACTGTGTACATACATTACTTATCCTGTACTGATCCTGAGTTACATCCTGTATTATACTCCAGAGCTGCACTCACTATTCTGCTGGTGCAGACACTGTGTACATACATTACTTATCCTGTACTGATCCTGAGTTACATCCTGTATTATACTCCAGAGCTGCACTCACTATTCTGCTGGTGCAGTCACTGTGTACATACATCACTTATCCTGTACTGATCCTGAGTTACATCCTGTATTATACTCCAGAGCTGCACTCACTATTCTGCTGGTGCAGTCACTGTGTACATACATTACTTATCCTGTACTGATCCTGAGTTACATCCTGTATTATACTCCAGAGCTGCACTCACTATTCTGCTGGTGCAGTCACTGTGTACATACATTACTTATCCTGTACTGATCCTGAGTTACATCCTGTATTATACTCCAGAGCTGCACTCACTATTCTGCTGGTGCAGTCACTGTGTACATACATTACTTATCCTGTACTGATCCTGAGTTACATCCTGTATTATACTCCAGAGCTGCACTCACTATTCTGCTGGTGCAGTCACTGTGTACATACATTACTTATCCTGTACTGATCCTGAGTTACATTATGTATTATACTCCAGAGCTAAACTCACTATTCTGCTGGTGCAGTCACTGTATACATACATTACTTATCCTGTACTGAACCTGAGTTACACCCTGTATTATACTCCAGAGCTGCACTCACTATTCTGCTGGTGCAGTCACTGTGTACATACATTACTTATCCTGTTCTGATCCTGAGTTCCATCCTGTATTATACTCAAGAGCTGCACTCACTATTCTGCTGGTGCAGTCACTGTGTACATTCATTACTTATCCTGTACTGATCCTGAGTTACATCCTGTATTATACTCCAGAGCTGCACTCACTATTCTGCTGGTGCAGACACTGTGTACATACATTACTTATCCTGTACTGATCCTGAGTTACATCCTGTATTATACTCCAGAGCTGCACTCACTATTCTGCTGGTGCAGACACTGTGTACATACATTACTTATCCTGTACTGATCCTGAGTTACATCCTGTATTATACTCCAGAGCTGCACTCACTATTCTGCTGGTGCAGTCACTGTGTACATACATTACTTATCCTGTACTGATCCTGAGTTACATCCTGTATTATACTCCAGAGCTGCACTCACTATTCTGCTGGTGCAGTCACTGTGTACATACATTACTTATCCTGTACTGATCCTGAGTTATATCCTGTATTATATTCCAGAGCTGCACTCACTATTCTGCTGGTGCAGTCACTGTGTACATACATTACTTATCCTGTACTGATCCTGAGTTTACATCCTGTATTATACTGCAGAGCTGCACTCACTATTCTGCTGGTGCAGTCACTGTGTACATACATTACTTATCCTGTACTGATCCGGAGTTACATCCTGTATTATACTCCAGAGCTGCACTCACTATTCTGCTGGTGCAGTCACTGTGTACATACATTACTTATCCTGTACTGATCCTGAGTTACATCCTGTATTATACTCCAGAGCTGCACTCACCATTCTGCTGGTGCAGTCACTGTGTACATACATTACTTATCCTGTACTGATCCGGAGTTACATCCTGTATTATACTCCAGAGCTGCACTCACTATTCTGCTGGTGCAGTCACTGTGTACATACATTACTTATCCTGTACTGATCCTGAGTTACATCATGTATTATACTCCAGGGCTGCACTCACTATTCTGCTGGTGCAGTCACTGTGTACATACATTACTTATCCTGTACTGATCCTGAGTTACATCCTGTATTATACTCCAGAGCTGCACTCACTATTCTGCTGGTGCAGTCACTGTGTACATACATTACTTATCCTGTACTGATCCTGAGTTACATCCTGTATTATACTCCAGGGCTGCACTCACTATTCTGCTGGTGCAGTCACTGTGTACATACATTACTTATCCTGTACTGATCCTGAGTTACATCCTGTATTATACTCCAGAGCTGCACTCACTATTCTGCTGGTGCAGTCACTGTGTACATACATTACTTATCCTGTACTGATCCTCAGTTACATCCTGTATTATACTCCAGAGCTGCACTCACTATTCTGCTGGTGCAGTCACTGTGTACATACATTACTTATCCTGTACTGATCCTCAGTTACATCCTGTATTATACTCCAGAGCTGCACTCACTATTCTGCTGGTGCAGTCACTGTGTACATACATTACTTATCCTGTACTGATCCTGAGTTACATCCTGTATTATACTCCAGAGCTGCACTCACTATTCTGCTGGTGCAGTCACTGTGTACATACATCACTTATCCTGTACTGATCCTGAGTTACATCCTGTATTATACTCCAGAGCTGCACTCACTATTCTGCTGGTGCAGTCACTGTGTACATACATTACTTATCCTGTACTGATCCTGAGTTATATCCTGTATTATATTCCAGAGCTGCACTCACTATTCTGCTGGTGCAGTCACTGTGTACATACATTACTTATCCTGTACTGATCCTGAGTTACATCCTGTATTATACTGCAGAGCTGCACTCACTATTCTGCTGGTGCAGTCACTGTGTACATACATTACTTATCCTGTACTGATCCGGAGTTACATCCTGTATTATACTCCAGAGCTGCACTCACTATTCTGCTGGTGCAGTCACTGTGTACATACATTACTTATCCTGTACTGATCCTGAGTTACATCCTGTATTATACTCCAGAAGCTGCACTCACCATTCTGCTGGTGCAGTCACTGTGTACATACATTACTTATCCTGTACTGATCCGGAGTTACATCCTGTATTATACTCCAGAGCTGCACTCACTATTCTGCTGGTGCAGTCACTGTGTACATACATTACTTATCCTATACTGATCCTCAGTTACATCCTGTATTATACTCCAGAGCTGCACTCACTATTCTGCTGGTGCAGTCACTGTGTACATACATTACTTATCCTGTACTGATCCTGAGTTACATCCTGTATTATACTCCAGAGCTGCACTCACCATTCTGCTGGTGCAGTCACTGTGTACATACATTACTTATCCTGTACTGATACTGAGTTACATCCTGTATTATACTCCAGAGCTGCACTCACTATTCTGCTGGTGCAGTCACTGTGTACATACATTACTTATCCTGTACTGATCCTGAGTTACATCATGTATTATACTCCAGGGCTGCACTCACTATTCTGCTGGTGCAGTCACTGTGTACATACATTACTTATCCTGTACTGATCCTGAGTTACATCCTGTATTATACTCCAGAGCTGCACTCACTATTCTGCTGGTGCAGTCACTGTGTACATACATTACTTATCCTGTACTGATCCTCAGTTACATCCTGTATTATACTCCAGAGCTGCACTCACTATTCTGCTGGTGCAGTCACTGTGTACATACATTACTTATCCTGTACTGATCCTGAGTTACATCCTGTATTATACTCCAGAGCTGCACTCACTATTCTGCTGGTGCAGTCACTGTGTACATACATTACTTATCCTGTACTGATCCTCAGTTACATCCTGTATTATACTCCAGAGCTGCACTCACTATTCTGCTGGTGCAGTCACTGTGTACATACATTACTTATCCTGTACTGATCCTGAGTTACATCCTGTATTATACTCCAGAGCTGCACTCACTATTCTGCTGGTGCAGTCACTGTGTACATACATAACTTATGCTTCCATAACATGGGTCATGCAGCACATAAGTATGGAGAACTGGGTCAATCACCCATGGCCACCATGGACTCCCCTCCCTCACCCACATCAGGGGCTAATAGATGATGGAGCCTAAGAGGAAAGGTATGAGACGCTCTCATTAATGCTGCAGACTGGCTGTGAGGAGGGGGCACAGCGATGGGCACGGTGCTCGCCCCAGCACACACATATGTCAGACCTCAGGGAGCAATTATGGACTCATTAACTGCTGTGAGTCTCCGCAGCACAACGAGAGGAGACGTCCCTCGGCCATAATTAACCCATCTGGATAATTGAGCGGCTGAGAAGGAATTGTAAGTCTTCTCCATTAACTGCAATGCATTAACACACTGTAGGAGTGACATGTGGCACCGAGAAGGGTTCACATACTTTCTTCACTAACGACTGATATAAACGATGTCCGGTTGTTATAATGAGTCTCGTCAGTTAATCTTATTAAACAACAAAGAGATAATGGACAGATGTGAGGCTAACCTGGGGGAGGGGCGGCGAAACGCCCCCTACTGCAGCATCGGGACTACTGAGCATGGAAGAGTCCATCTAGTGACCACCATGTTTAGAAGTGAGGACCCCGCGTCAGAGAGACCCCAGGAAACCAGGTGATAACTTTAACTTCTAGGTCCCCGTATTCCTGGGACGACGGTCTCCATCTTGGTCTCAGGACTCACTATTGAACAAGGGACAACTGTTGTGAATGTAGGAAATTCATCCTGTAGTTATCGTCATATATATGAAGGATTCTTTACAGTAAGAGCTGTTACACATGTTGTGTACATTACTTTCTATAATTATTGTCATATATATGAAGGATTCTTTCCAGTAAGAGCTGTTACACATGTTGTGTACATTACATTCTATAATTATCATCATATATATGAAGGGTTCTTTACAGTAAGAGCTGTTACACATGTTGTGTACATTACATTCTCTAATTATTGTCATATATATGAAGGATTCTTTACAGTAAGAGCTGATACACATTTTGTGTACATTACATTCTCTAATTATCATCATATATATGAAGGATTCTTTACAGTAAGAGCTGATACACATGTTGTGTACATTACATTCTCTAATTATCATCATATATATGAAGGATTCTTTCCAGTACGAGCTGTTACACATGTTGTGTACATTACTTTCTATAATTATTGTCATATATATGAAGGATTCTTTACAGTAAGAGCTGTTACACATGTTGTGTACAATACATTCTAGAAATATTGTCATATATATGAAGGATTCTTTACAGTACGAGCTGTTACACATCTTGTGTACATTACATTCTATAATTATCGTCATATATATGAAGGATTCTTTACAATAAGAGCTGTTACACATGTTGTGTACATTACATTCTGTAACTATTATCATATTTATGAAGGATTCTTTTCAGTAAGAGCTGTTACACATGTTGAGTACATTACATTCTAGAAATATTGTCATATATATGAAGGAATCTTTACAGTAAGAGCTGTTACACATGTGTACATTACATTCTATAATTATTGTCACATATATGAAGGATTCTTTACAGTAAGAGCTGTTACACATGTATAAATTACATTCTGTAATTATCATCATATATATGAAGGATTCTTTACAGTAAGAGCTGTTACATATGTTGTGTACATAACATTCTCTAATTATCATCATCGTTATGAAGGATTCTTTACAGTAAGAGCTGTTACACATGTTGTGTACATTACATTCTATAATCATCATGTATATGAAGGATTCTTTACAGTAAGAGCTGTTACACATGTTGTGTACATTACATTCTATAATTATCGTCATATATATGAAGGATTCTTTACAATAAGAGCTTTTACACATGTGTACATTACATTCTCTAATTATCATCATATATATGAAGGATTCTTTGCAGTAAGAGCTGTTACACATGTTGTGTACAATAGATTCTCTAATTATCATCATATATATGAAGGATTCTTTACAGTAAGAGCTGTTACACATGTGTAAATTACATTCTGTAATTATCATCATCGTTATGAAGGATTCTTTACAGTAAGAGCTGTTACACATGTTGTGTACATTACATTCTATAATTATCGTCTATATATGAAGGATTCTTTACAATAAGAGCTGTTACACATGTTGTGTACATTACATTCTCTAATTATTATCATATATATGAAGGATTCTTTTCAGTAAGAGCTGTTACACATGTTGAGTACATTACATTCTATAATTATCATCATCGTTATGAAGGATTCTTTACAGTAAGAGCTGTTACACATGTTGTGTACAATAGATTCTCTAATTATCATCATATATATGAAGGATTCTTTACAGTAAGAGCTGTTACACATGTGTAAATTACATTCTGTAATTATCATCATATATATGAAAGATTCTTTACAGTAAGAGCTGTTACACATGTTGTGTACATTACATTCTATAATTATTGTCTATATATGAAGTATTCTGTACAATAAGAGCTGTTACACATGTTGTGTACATTACATTCTCTAATTATTATCATATATATGAAGGGTTCTTTTCAGTAAGAGCTGTTACACATGTTGAGTACATTACATTCTATAATTATCATCATCATTATGAAGGATTCTTTACAGTAAGAGCTGTTACACATGTTGTGTACATTACATTCTCTAATTATTATCATATATATGAAGGATTCTTTACAGTAAGAGCTGTTACACATGTTGTGTACATTACATTCTATAATTATCATCATATATGAAGGATTCTTTACAGTAAGAGCTGTTACACATGTTGTGTACATTACATTTTATAATTATCATCATATATGAAGGATTCTGTACAGTAAGAGCTGTTACACATGTTGAGTACATTACATTCTCTAATTATTATCATACATATGAAGGATTCTTTACAGTAAGAGCTGTTACATATGTTGTGTACATTACATTCTGTAATTATCATCATATATATGAAGGATTCTTTACAGTAAGAGCTGTTTCACATGTTGTGTACATTACATTCTAGAATTATTGTCATATATATGAAGGATTCTTTACAGTAAGAGCTGTTACATATGTTGTGTACATTACATTCTGTAATTATCATCATATATATGAAGGATTCTTTACAGTAAGAGCTGTTTCACATGTTATGTACAATACATTCTATAATTATCATCATATATATGAAGGATTCTTTACAGTAAGAGCTGTTACATATGTTGTGTACATTACATTCTGTAATTATCATCATACATATTAAGGATTCTTTAAAGTAAGAGCTGTTACACATATGTACTGTACATTGTTTAATTATCATTATACATATGAAGGATTCTTTACAGTAAGAGCTGTTTCGCATGTTGTGTACATTACATTCTATAATTATCATGATATTTATGAAAGATTCTTTACAGTAAGAGCTGTTTCACATGTTGTGTTCAATACATTCTAGAATTATTGTCATATATATGAAGGATTCTTTACAGTAAGAGCTGTTACATATGTTGTGTACATTACATTCTGTAATTATCATCATATATATGAAGGATTCTTTACAGTAAGAGCTGTTTCACATGTTATGTACAATACATTCTCTAATTATCATCATACATATTAAGGATTCTTTAAAGTAAGAGCTGTTACACATATGTACTTTACATTCTTTAATTATCGTCATATATATGAAGGATTCTTTACAGTAAGAGCTGTTTCGCATGTTGTGTTCAATACATTCTATAATTATCATGATATTTATGAAAGATTCTTTACAGTAAGAGCAGTTCAGCTGTAAAATATCAGGCCACAAAAATAATGACAAAAACAGATTTTTGTGACGTACAGTACAGGGGTCACTTTGTATCGGTGATGACATCACATCTCTCCGTTTCCACTGGAGAGAGCCGCCACTGGTTTATTGTTGCGTATTTAGCTCTTGTTCAGCTCGGATCCTAAGAATATTTATGTCTCCAAATCAGAGATGTGAAAACGAGGAGGTGACCAGGGTGGGACCAGCACCTGCTGAGCAAACATGTGATGGAGCTATCAATGCCAGACAGGCACCTGCTCGTCAGCGAGGCGGGAGCCATATCTAAAGGGCTGTTTACTGGGTCACAAGAAGGAAAATTGAGTCCAGCTTATCAGCTTACTAGAGGATGAGGGGGGTTATCCTCCTCCCTCTGATATGAGAGTGAGTGATGGACATGACCAATGGACCATGTGAGCTTCTCATAGAATGCGAGTTGTACCAGACCAGTCCTTGCTGTACGAGGTCCCAGTCCGTCCCACACTATTGTTCCATCAGTGGCGTCAGACAGACTAAAGCGTGACATAAACATGAGATAGCTGTCTGCTGACTGTCATCTGCCCCGATATATATACATGCTTATCCTGCCCAAGCGTGAACATGTACAGTGCCTTGAAAAAGTATTCACACCCCTTGAACTTTTCCAGACTTTACATCCACAAAATCAAATGTATTTTATTGGGATTTTATATGATAGACAAGAATGTGAGAAGTGAAAAGAAAATGATACAATGATAAAAGTCTGAAAATTGTGGTGTGCATTTGTATTCAGCCCCCCGTACTCTGAACCCCCTAAATAAAATCCAGTGTGACCATTCGTCTTCAGAAGTCACCTCATTAGTACATCGAGTCCACCTGTATAACCCCAGCTCTTCTGTGAGGGTCTCAGAGGTTTATTAGAGAACATTAGTGATCAAACTGCATCACGAAAACCAAGGAACACACCAGACAGGTCAGGGAGAAAGTTATAAGAAAATATCCCAAGCTCTGAAGATCTCACATCTGAAAATGGAAGGACTATATGACTATATGACAACTGAAAACCTACCAAAACATGGCAGTCCACCTGAACTGAGAGCCCAGACAAAGAGAGCACTAAGTAGAGGAGCAGCAAAGAGGCCATGGTCACTGTGGAGGAGCTGCAGAGATCCACAGCTCAGGTGGGAGAATCTGTCCACAGGACAACTATTAGTCGTGTGCTCCACAAATCTGGTCTTTATGGAAGAGAGGCGAGAAGAAAGCCATGTTTGAAAGCAGCCTTAAGAAGTCCTGTTTGAAGTTTACCACAAGCCACGTAGAGGACACAGAAAATGTGGAAGAAGAAGATGCTCTGGTCAGATGAGACCAAAGGGGAACTTTTTGGCCTAAATGCGAAACACAAAGAGTGGCAGAAAACTAACCCTGCACATCACCCTGAAATCACCCTCCCCACCGTGAGACATGCTGGTGGCAGCATCATGTTTGGGGAGGCTCTTCTTCAGGAGGAAGGTGGTCAGAGGTGATGGGAAGATGGATGGAGCTAAATACAGAGGAATCCTGGAGAAAATCTGGTAGAGGCTGCAGAAGACCTGAGACTGGGGCAGAGGTCCACCTTCCAGCAGGGCAACGACCCTCAACATCCAGCCAGAGCTATAATGGAATAGTTTAGACTTGTAGTAGTATTGGCCGCAAAAGGTGGTCCTGCAAAGTATTGACTCAGGGGGGCTGAATACAAATGCACGCCATAAAAACCATGAATTATCTTCTCTTCACTCCACACAGAAAAATCCCAATAAAATACATTTAAGTTTGTGGGTGTAACATGAAAAGGTGGAAAAGTTCAAGGGTGTGAATACTTTTTCAAGGCACTGTGGTGAACAGAGAGAGGAAGAATCCTGATCACGGCTGACCACCACTACAGAAGGATATCCACATCTGTATGACCGCCACCAACAGGAGGATATCCAGCCTCTGTATGACTGCTATCCCAGGAGGATATCCACATCTGTATGACCGCCACCACAGGAGGATATCCACATCTGTATGACCACCACCACAGGATGATATCCAACATCTGTATGACCACCACCACAGGAGGATATCCAACATCTGTATGACCACCACCACAGGAGGATATCCAACATCTGTATGACCACCACTACAGAAGGATATCCAACATCTGTATGACCACCACCACAGGAGGATATCCAACATCTGTATCACCACTACAACAGGAGGATATCCAACATCTGTATGACCTCCACCACAGAAGGATATCCAACATCTGTATGACCACCACAACAGGAGGATATCCAACATCTGTATGACCGCCACCACAGGAGGATATCCACATCTGTATGACCACCACCACAGGATGATATCCAACATCTGTATGACCACCACCACAGGAGGATATCCAACATCTGTATGACCACCACCACAGGAGGATATCCAACATCTGTATGACCACCACTACAGAAGGATATCCAACATCTGTATGACCACCACCACAGGAGGATATCCAACATCTGTATCACCACTACAACAGGAGGATATCCAACATCTGTATGACCTCCACCACAGAAGGATATCCAACATCTGTATGACCACCACAACAGGAGGATATCCAACATCTGTATGACCACCACAACAGGAGGATATCCAACATCTGTATGACCACCACTACAGAAGGATATCCACATCTGTATGACCACCACTACAGAAGGATATCCAACATCTGTATGACCACCACTACAGAAGGATATCCACATCTGTATGACCACCACAACAGGAGGATATCCAACATCTGTATGACCACCACAACAGGAGGATATCCAACATCTGTATGACCACCACCACAGGAGGATATCCAGCATCTGTATGACCTCCACTACAGAAGGATATCCACATCTGTATGACCTCCACCACAGGAGGATATCCACATCTGTATGACCACCACAACAGGAGGATATCCAGTATCTGTATGACCACCACCACAGGTGGATATCCAGCATCTGTATAACCACCACTACAGAAGGATATCCACATCTGTATGACCACCACAACAGGAGGCTGTACAGCATGTGTATGACCACCACTACAGAAGGATATCCACATCTCTATGACCACCACTACAGAAGGATATCCACATCTGTATGACCACCACTACAGAAGGATATCCACATCTGTATGACCACCACCACAGGAGGATATCCAGCATCTGTATGACCACCACCACAGGTGGATATCCAACATCTGTATGACCACCATCAACAGGAGGATATCCAGCATCTGTATGACCACCACCACAACAGGAGGATATCCAACATCTGTATGACCACCACAACAGGAGGATATCCAACATCTGTATGACCACCACTACAGAAGGATATCCACATCTGTATGACCACCACCACAGGAGGATATCCAACATCTGTATGACCACCACAACAGAAGGATATCCACATCTGTATGACCTCTACCACAGGAGGATATCCACATCTGTATGACCACCACAACAGGAGGATATCCAACATCTGTATGACCACCACCACAGGAGGACATCAACATCTGTATGACCTCTACCACAGGAGGATATCCACATCTGTATGACCTCCACCACAGGAGGATATCCACATCTGTATGACCGCCACTACAGAAGGATATCAAACATCTGTATGACCGCCACCACAGGAGGATATCTATCATCTGTATGACCACCACCACAGGAGGATATCCACATATGTATGACCACCACCATAGGAGGATATCCAGCATCTGTATGACCACCACCACAGGAGGATATCCACATCTGTATGACCACCACCACAGGAGGATATCAACATCTGTATGACCGCCACTACAGAAGGATATCAAACATCTGTATGACCGCCACCACAGGAGGATATCCAGCATCTGTATGACCACCACCACAGGAGGATATCCACATATGTATGACCACCACCACAGGAGGATATCCACATATGTATGACCTCAACCACAGGAGGATATCCAGCATCTGTATGACCTCCACCACAGGAGGATATCCAACATCTGTATGACCACCACAGGAGGATATCCAACATCTGTAAGACCTCCACCACAGGAAGATATCCAGTATCTGTATGGCCACCACCACAGGAGGCTATCCACATATGTATGACTGCTACCACAGGTGGATATCCAACATCTGTATGACCGCCATCAACAGGAGGATATCCAGCATCTGTATGACCACCACTACAGAAGGATATCCACATCTGTATGACCACCACAACAGGAGGATGTCCAACATCTATATGACCACCACTACAGAAGGATATCCATATCTGTATGACCACCACAACAGGAGGATATCCAGCATGTGTATGACCACTACCACAGAAGGATATCCAACATCTGTATGACCTCCACTACAGAAGGATATCCAACATCTGTATGACCACCACCATAGGAGGATATCCACATCTCTATGACCACCACCACAGGAGGATATCCAACATCTGTATGACCGCCACCACAGAAGGATATTCAGCATCTGTATGACCTCCACCAAAGGAGGATATCCAGCATCTGTATGACCTCCACCACAGGAGGATATCCACATCTGTATGACCTCCACCACAGGAGGATATCCAGCATCTGTATGACCTCCACCACAGGAGGATATCCAGTATCTGTATGACCTCCACCACAGGAGGATATCCACATCTGTATGACCGCCACCAAAGGAGGATATCCACATCTGTATGACCGCCACCACAGGAGGATATCCACATCTGTATGACCGCCACCACAGGAGGATATCCACATCTGTATGACTGCCACCAAAGGAGGATATCCACATCTGTATGACCGCCACCACAGGAGGATATCCACATCTGTATGACCGCCACCACAGGAGGATATCCATTATCTGTATGACCTTTACAACAGAAGGATATCCACATCTGTATGACCGCTGTTATACCAGAGGGCAGCCTATACGACAGTAAGCGGAGATGCCACCAAGTATTAATGTCATCTCCACTCATATCCTGCTGCAGAGCCCAAAATAAAGGAGGCCTCACCCTGTGTGACCAGTGACGAGAACTTCCAGCAGTTCATATCACCCTGTACCCAGAAGAATCAGTCCATCTATCCGTCCGTGCATCCATCCATCCGTCCATCCATCTGTCCATCCAAAAATCTTTCTGTCTGTCCTTCTGTCCATCCATCCTTCCATCTGTCCGTCCGTCCATCCATCCGTCCATCAGTCCATCCATCCGTCCAGACAGACTCGGGCTCCACATCTGAAGGCAGTCGCTCCAGCTTCTGGATATGATGCATATCGAAATTGTCAGAGTAATTGGAGACGTTACGAGGTCACATGACCGCGGGCGAGGAGTCGATGAAGACGACTACTCATGTTTCTGTGTCCTGAGGAGCGACCCGAAAACCTCAGGGAGCAGCGGCGTCTCTTCATAATGAGATCTCCTCATATCCATCAGGACGCTAACGAGCTGCACAATTATCTGCAAGTTACATAACATCCCCCAAATGACACTCGTCGTACTCCAGTCACATCCAGAGCTGCACCCACAGTCCTGTTATTACATCTTGTCACATCCAGAGCTGCAGTCACAGTCCTGTTATTACATCTTGTCACATCCAGAGCTGCACTCACAGTCCTGTTATTACATCTTGTCACATCCAGAGCTGCACTCACAGTCCTGTTATTACATCTTGTCACATCCAGAGCTGCAGTCACAGTCCTGTTATTACATCTTGTCACATCCAGAGCTGCACTCACAGTCCTGTTATTACATCTGTACATCCAAGCTGCACCCACAGTCCTGTTATTACATCTTGTCACATCCAGAGCTGCACTCACAGTCCTGTTATTACATCTTGTCACATCCAGAGCTGCACCCACAGTCCTGTTATTACATCTTGTCACATCCAGAGCTGCACTCACAGTCCTGTTATTACATCTTGTCACATCCAGAGCTGCACCCACAGTCCTGTTATTACATCTTGTCACATCCAGAGCTGCACCCACATCCTGTTATTACATCTTGTCACATCCAGAGCTGCAGTCACAGTCCTGTTATTACATCTTGTCACATCCAGAGCTGCAGTTACAGTCCTATTATTACATCTTGTCACATCCAGAGCTGCACTCACAGTCCTGTTATTACATCTTGTCACATTCCAGAGCTGCACTCACAGTCCTGTTATTACATCTTGTCACATCCAGAGCTGCAGTCACAGTCCTGTTATTACATCTTGTCACATCCAGAGCTGCAGTCACAGTCCTGTTATTACATCTTGTCACATCCAGAGCTGCACCCACAGTCCTGTTATTACATCTTGTCACATCCAGAGCTGCAGTCACAGTCCTGTTATTACATCTTGTCACATCCAGAGCTGCACTCACAGTCCTGTTATTACATCTTGTCACATCCAGAGCTGCAGTCACAGTCCTGTTATTACATCTTGTCACATCCAGAGCTGCAGTCACAGTCCTGTTATTACATCTTGTCACATCCAGAGCTGCACCCACAGTCCTGTTATTACATCTTGTCACATCCAGAGCTGCACCCACAATCCTGTTATTACATCTTGTCACATCCAGAGCTGCAGTCACAGTCCTGTTATTACATCTTGTCACATCCAGAGCTGCACTCACAGTCCTGTTATTACATCTTGTCACATCCAGAGCTGCAGTCACAGTCCTGTTATTACATCTTGTCACATCCAGAGCTGCAGTCACAGTCCTGTTATTACATCTTGTCCCATGCACCAGTCACATTCAGAGCTGCATTCATATTTCTGCTGTTACATCACGTGCTATACTCAAGTTACATCCAGAGCTGCATTCATGGTCCTTCTTTTTTCTCATGTTTTTGTCATTCTACGGTCCCAGTCCTTCTGGCACATCGTGCCTTACACTCCACTCACCCCCAGAGCTGCAGTCACTATTACATCCCTGGGCACGATATGGCGGTACTTGTCTTGTAGTCAGGGGGGCAGAGGTCTCGTCTCCTGCTGGCTCCCCGGTTTCCCGGACTCTGTATAAATCTGTGCTACTCTGTTTGTATGTCAGTCTTTACTGCAGCGCTTGCATTCTATTCATGAACCAGGCTGTTCAGGATGAACAGACCTCTGGGTCTCTACGAAGGAGGGGATTGTGGGAGTAACTGTACATAATGTATAATAACCTGGTGATTATAAACTGTGGTGACATCAGAGGACGCTCATTAGTCCATCTCCTCATTAGTGATGACTTCCAGTTAATTTACATATCAGAGGGATGTGGACAGATGGCAGGATCGGTAATGGCTGCTCATCATTCCCCTGGGATGTGCCCCTCACCCCCCTAGAGCAGACTGTTATACAACAGGCCGAGGACACCCGTGGTCACAGAGGACCCCTACAAAAATCAGTAACAGTACTCCATCACAGCTCTGCATAATGTCCAAGGGGCAGTGCCCCCTCTGTGCCTCTGATCACATGGTATGCTCCATCAGATGCCATATTATACAGGGTATCTCCATCATGTGGGACTGTACCACAAAGCAGCCCATGTGGGTGCTACACCTCTGGTAATGTCCAAGTGGCAGTGCCCCCTCTGTGCCTCTGATTACATGGTATGCTCCATCAGATGCCATATTATAGAGGGTATCTCCATCATGTGGGACTGTACCACACAGCAGCCCATGGGGCTGCTACACCTCTGGTAATGTCCAAGGGGCAGTGCCCCCTCTGTGCCTCTGATTACATGGTATAAACAAACTCACCGAAAAAAAAAAATAAAAAATAAGGTGGTCTCAAATGGCAGAACATGCTCAAAACCCCGGATGTGACAATCTACATAGAAAAACAATTCACGGAAAATGGCGCACTACAGCGGAAAATGCAGTTGACAATATATGGCTAACCCTCACTCTGATGTTAACATGAGACTTTCGCCAGTATATCCTTATATCAAAGACATACCGGAGCCCCGAGCACCGCGTCAAGGTATATATGCGCTACAGCATTGGGGTTTTGAGCATGTTCTGCCATTTGAGACCACCATGTTTTTTCTGTGAGTTTGTTTGTACGTTTATTCCTGGAGGCGCGGCAACTGCAGGTTGAATGTGCCTTGATTATACTAATGGGTAACATTCAGGTGCACCTGTGCAGCCTGGGTCACATGACGTCAGGGCAATGTGGGAAATACAGCCTCCGCCCCCCCTCCCACCGTATGTGTGATTTCACGCTGGAGGTAACTGGGAGCTGGTCGCTGTGTCTTGGACCTCATGCACCTATCTGTCATTACCTATACCATAGCAGGGATAGCGTTAGGTCCCGTGCCCTTGAGATACCTTGGCGCGGTGCTCGGGCTCCGGTATGTCTTTGATATAAGGATATACTGGCGAAAGTCTCATTTTAACATCAGAGTGAGGGTTTAGCCATATATTGTCAACTGCATTTTCCGCTGTAGTGCGCCATTTTCCGTGAATTGATTACATGGTATGCTCCATCAGATGCCATTTTACAGAGGGTATCTTCATCATGTGGGGCTGTACCACACAGCAGTCCATGGGGGTGCTCCAGCTCTGGTAATGTCAAAGGGGCAGTGCCCCCCTGTGTGCCTATGATTACATGGTATGCTCCATCAGATGCCATATTACAGAGGGTATCTCCATCATGTGGGGGCTGTACCACACAGCCGCCCATGGGTTTGTTTCAGCTCCAGATATAGTTGTGGGGGAAGCCTGTCATTGTTCAGTGTCATATCCAGAGGTTGTATGAGTGCTGCCAGCATTACTGCAGAGGTTACAGGGGTGGAGGGGTCAGCCTGTTAGTGCTCAGCGTCATATCCAGAGGATGTATGAGTGCTGCCAGCATTGCTGCAGAGGTAACAGGTTGGAAGGATTACAGTTACTTGTGGAGACCACAGGGGGGCAGTATTAGATTAGGTCACAGTTACTAGTGGAGACCACAGGGGGCAGTATTGGATGAGGTCACAGTTACTGGTGGAGCCCACAGGGGGCAGTATTGGATTAGGTCACAGTTACTAGTGGAGACCAAAGGGGCAGTAGTGGATTAGGTCACAGTTACTTGTGGAGACCACAGGGGCCAGTTTTGGATTAGGTCACAGTTACTAATGGTGACCACAGGGCGGATTATTGGATTAGGTCACAGTTACTAGGGGAGACCACAAGGAACAGTATTGGATTAATTCACAGTTACTAGTGGATACCATTGTGGGCAGCATTGGATTAGGTCACAGTTACTAGTGGAGACCACATGGGCAGTATTGGATTAGGTCACAGTTACTAGTGGAGACCACAGGGGGCAGTACTGGATGAGGTCACAGTTACTTGTGGAGACCACAGGGGGTAGTATTGGATTAGGTCACAGTTACTTGTGGAGACCATAGTGGGCAGTATTGGATTAGGTCACAGTTACTAGTGGAGACCACAGGGGGCAGTACTGGATGAGGTCACAGTTACTTGTGGAGACCACAGGGGGCAGTATTGGATTAGGTCACAGTTACTAGTGGTGACCACAGGGGGCAGTATTGGATGAGGTCACAGTTACTAGTGGAGACCACAGGGGCAGTATTGGATTAGGTCACAGTTACTAGTGGTGACCACAGGGGGCAGTATTGGATGAGGTCACAGTTACTGGTGGAGACCACAGGGGGCAGTACTGGATGAGGGTCACAGTTACTAGTGGAGACCACAGGGGCAGTACTGGATTAGGTCACAGTTACTAGTGGAGACCATAGTGGGCAGTATTGGATTAGGTCACAGTTACTAGTGGAGACCACAGGGGGAAGTATTGGATGAGGTCACAGTTACTAGTGGAGACCACAGGGGGCAGTATTGGATTAGGTCACAGTTACTGGTGGAGACCACAGGGGGGCAGTATTGGATTAGGTCACAGTTACTGGTGGAGACCACAGGGGGCAGTATTGGATGAGGTCACAGTTACTAGTGGAGACCACAGGGGGCAGTACTGGATGAGGTCACAGTTACTAGTGGAGACCACAGGGGACAGTATTGGATTAGGTCACAGTTACTGGTGGAGACCACAGGGCAGTATTGGATGAGGTCACAGTTACTAGTGGAGACCACAGGGGGCAGTACTGGATGAGGTCACAGTTACTAGTGGAGACCACAGGGGACAGTATTGGATTAGGTCACAGTTACTGGTGGAGACCACAGGGGCAGTATTGGATTAGGTCACAGTTTCTAGTGGAGACCATAGTGGGCAGTATTGGATTAGGTCACTGTTACTAATGGAGACCACAGGGGACAGTAGTGGATTAGGTCAGTTACTGGTGGAGATCACATGGGGCAGTATTGGATTAGGTCACAGTTACTAGTAGAGACCACAGGGGGCAGTTTTGGATTAGATCACAGTTACTAGTGGATACCATAGTGGGCAGTATTGGATTAGGTCACAGTTACTATTGGAGACTACAGAGGGCAGTAGTGGATTAGGTCACAGTTACTACTGGAGTCCACAGGCGGCAGTATAGGATCAGGTCACAGTTATTAGTGGAGACCACAGGGGCAGTATTGGATTAGGTCACAGTTACTAGGGGAGACCTCAGGCAGCAGTATTGAATTAGGTCACAGTTACTGGTGGAGACCACAGGGGCAGTATTGGATTAGGTCACAGTTACTAGTGGAGACCACAGGAGGCAGTATTGGATTAGGTCACAGTTACTGGTGGAGACCACAGGGGGCAGTACTGGATGAGGTCACAGTTACTAGTGGAGACCACAGGGGGCAGTATTGGATTAGGTCACAGTTACTGGTGGAGACCACAGGGGGCAGTACTGGATGAGGTCAGTTATTAGTGGAGACCACAGGGGGCAGTATTGGATTAGGTCACAGTTACTGGTGGAGACCACAGGGGGCAGTACTGGATGAGGTCACAGTTACTGGTGGAGACCACAGGGGGCAGTATTGGATTAGGTCACAGTTACTTGTGGAGACCACAGGGGGCAGTACTGGATGAGGTCACAGTTACTAGTGGAGACCACAGGGGACAGTATTGGATTAGGTCACAGTTACTAGTGGAGGCCACAGGGGGCAGTAATGGATTAGGTCACAGTTTCTAGTGGAGACCATAGTTGGCAGTATTGGATTAGGTCACTGTTACTAATGGAGACCACAGGGGGCAGTACTGGATTAGGTCAGTTACTGGTGGAGATCACATGGGGCAGTATTGGATTAGGTCACAGTTACTAGTAGAGACCACAGGGGGCAGTTTTGGATTAGGTCACAGTTACTAGTGGATATCATAGGGGGCAGTAGTGGATTAGGTCACAGTTACTACTGGAGTCCACAGGCGGCAGTATAGGATCAGGTCATAGTTACTCGGGGAGACCTCAGGCAGCAGTATTGGATTAGGTCACAGTTACTGGTGGAGACCACAGGGGGCAGTATTGGATTAGGTCACAGTTATTAGTGGAGACCATAGTGGGCAGTATTGGATTAGGTCACAGTTACTAGAGGAGACCTCAGGCGGCAGTATTGGATTAGGTCACAGTTACTAGTGGAGACCACAGGGGGCAGATCTTGCTTACCGAGCCTGAGCCAATCAGAGCAAGCCCTGCCCACTAGGTAGGGTGACCGCTTTCTTCCCGGGCTTTTGCGCACAAATAACGAACTAACAGTAAACGTTTGCTAATTACTTATAAGAGTAACTTATACGTAGCATTAGCGTACAATTTATCGGACAAGTACGTAGCGAATGCGTAGAAAGCCCGAGGAACATTTTCGAATCTTAACGAAGCGAATCACCTAATATTCGGATTCGCTTCACAGCTGAAAATTTCCAAGATTCTATACAAATCAACGAATTGATGAATAGATTCGCTCATCTCTAGTGGTGTCATACGGGGCAGTATTGGAGCACACTGACTAGAGATGAGCGAATCTATTCACCGCTTCACCGCTAGGTTATTTCGGAGATCCCTTCTCTATGTGCTGCTATTCTGTATTATCCATGTGGATTACACGTTACCTGTTTGGATTACAAAATTTCCTCACGTAGATTACAATTGAATTTTGGACTGTGTTCCAGTGTTTTATGCCAAGCAGCCACGAGGAAAGACTCAAGCGTATATCTGAGCCTATTATGCTTGCAAATATGAAATTGATTGCGCTAAATTGTTTGCATATTTATGTCTTTGCTGTATTTTAGCAATAATGTTTTTACAGGTTCAGCACTTTAGCCCATTGTGTGTATTCTTTTTCAGGTTCTGCAATGTGTCCTATTATGCACTTATTGTACGGTGTTTTTTAGTGAATTATGCACTTAGCCGGATAGCTAGCAGTGAGCACCTTACTTTTCTACCTCATATGGACTGCCTCTGAGGACTGTACGCTGCGGCCTAGCCTCGTGCATATGACGCAATCGCGAGTCAATAGTACACTAAGGATTCATACGCACTTTGTACGCTAATGCTTACGCATTCAGTTTAGTAGTGCACTTTTAACAACCCTTAGACTGTATGTTCGTAATTAGTGAATCTTCGTAGAACAACGATTATTTTTTAATGCAACTTTGACCGAATAAATTTGTATTAAGAATGAATCTTGTTATAAATTCGTTGATTATTCGCCGAAGCGAATTTTTGAAGATTTGCTCATCTCTAACACTGACTGATATGGGGTCAGTATTGGAGGACATTTACTGGTGGTGTCATATGGGGGAGTGCTGAATCCAGATCTCCACAGCCAGCTCTGTCCAGACACTGGAGAAGCAGAGAGTGCTGCGTGATTTCAGCTCTGATGCCTGCAGAATCCTGAATGCAGCTCTGGATGTGACTAGAGTCTATCACTGGTCACAGGTGCAGGCTCCTGGAGGGGGCAGGTACTGCATGCTCCTGTTCTCGCTCTGCTCTTGTGTACAGTGGGGCACTAGATGGCGGCTCCAGGTCATGAAGTTACATACGGGACGTGGGGAGGCAGCATGATCGGTATAATGTGGCCCCTGTCGGTGCACTAAAGATCCATAATATTCCTCAAAGTTGTACGGGGACACACATCACGTGACCGGAGCTCATCATCCGCAGGTCTTGGTGGCACCGACCTCTGCTCCACCTGCAGCTGACGTCACTGATCTGGAGGAAAACAAGTAACGTGATCCCCGTAAACAACACGGTTAGCGACACATCAGAGACTCCATATTCACAGGCACGTGTCCTTTACACACAGAAGCCCCTGCATCGACGTACCAGCTCGACCTCTGCGCTCCATGTCATATCCGGCTCTGTTCACACTGGTGTCACAGAGGATCCATCATGCATACAGCAGATCTGTAATGATCCGTCTAGATCTCATTCACTTACAATGGGATCTGTAAGGTCTAGACATCGCCATCGTGTCCTCAAGGCCATCAGAACCAGAACACCAGGGAGGACGAAGCTTAAGCTGGCCGAACACATTAGATGATCGTCTGCCGAACCAGCCAATATCAGTGGGATCAGCAATCTATCTTGAGCATATTGAAGAATCGGGCGGGAGGGATAAAAGGGGTCTAGAGGGAGCCCGAGGGGCTGGAGGGGGATAGAAGGGTCTTGAGGCAGATAGAGGGGTCTGGAGTGAAATTAAAGGGTATGGAGTGGGATAGAGGGGTCTGGAATGAGATACTGTAGAAGGCTCTGGAGTGGGATAGAGGGGTCTAGAAGGGGATAGAGGGGTTTGGAGGGGGACAGAGCGTTTTGGAGGGAGACAGCGGGGTCTGGAGGGAGACAGAGACGTCTGGGAGGGGGACAGAGGGTTCTGGAGGGGGACTTAAGGGTCTGGAGGGAGACAGAGAAGTATAGAGGCGGACAGAGGGTTCTGGAGGGGGACTCAAGGGTCTGGAGGGGGGCAGAGTGTTCTAAAGGGAGATAAAAGGATCTGGAAGGAAATTAGTCTGGAGGGAGATAGATAGTTCTGAGGGGGGATAGAGGGGTCTGGAGGGGGATAAATTTGTCTGGAAGGGTTTTGGAGGGGGACAGAGGGTTCTGGAGGGAGACAGAGAAGTATAGAGGGGGACAGAGGGTTCTGGAGGGGGATAGAAGGGTCTTGAGGCAGATAGAGGGGTCTGGAGTGAAATTAAAGGGTACGGAGTGGGATAGAGGGGTCTGGAATGAGATACTGTAGAAGGCTCTGGAGTGGGATAGAGTGTTCTGGAGGAGGGCAGAAGGGTCTGGAGTGGGGAGAGATTGGTCTAGAATGGGATAAAGGGGTTTGGAGGGGGACAGAGCATTTTGGAGGGAGACAGAGGGGTCTGGAGGGGGACAGAAGGTTCTGGAGGGAGACAGAGAAGTCTGGAGGGGGACAGAAGATTCTGGAGGGGGACTCAAGGGTCTGGAGGGGGACAGAGGGTTCTAAAGGGAGATAGAAGGGTCTGGAAGGAGATTAGTCTGGAGGGGGTAGATGGTACTGAGGGGGGATAGAGGGGTCTGGAGGAGAATAGATTGGTTTGGAGGGGGACAGAGGGTTCTGGAGGGGGATACAGTGTTCTGGAGTAAGATACAGAGTCTGGAAGGGGATAGAGGGGTCTGGGATTGAATAGAGTGGTCTAAGATGAGATACAGTGGTTTGGAGTGAGATGGGGGGTCTAGAGGGATAAAGATGGGTCTGAAGTGAGATAGAGGAGTCTTGAGAGGAATAGAGGGTTCTGGAGGGGAATAAAGGGGTCTGGATTGAGTAAAGGGGTCTGGTTGGGACAGAGGGATCTAGAGGGGATAGTAGAGTCTAAAGAAGACAGAGATGTCTACAGGGGACAGAGGAGATAGAGATCTCTTGAGGAGGACAAAAGAGTCTGGAGGAGACAGTGGAGTCTGGAGAGGACTGAGGAATCTGGAGGGGACCAAGGAATCTGAAGGGGATCAAGGAGTCTGGAGGAGACAGAGGAGGGTGGAGGAGACAGGGGAGTCTGGAGAGTAAAGAGGAGTCTGGAAGGGACAGAGGAGTCTGGAGGGGTTCTGAGGAGGACAAAGGAGTCTGGAGAGGACAGAGGAGATGGGGAGGACAGAGAAGTCTGTATGGGACAGAGAAATCTGGAGGAGACAGGGGAGTCTGGAGAATACAGTAGAGTCTGGAGGGGACAGAGGAGTCTGGAGGTAGACAAATGAGTCTGGAAAGGATAGAGGAGACTGGAGGAGACAGAGGGATCTGGAGGGGACAGTGGAGTCTGGATGAAACAAAAGGGGATAAGAGATATATTCATATGGCTTTCCCCTCTCTTTCCACACATATGTGTTGGCTGATACCTATTGAAGGTGTATTGGCATCTTCACGGTGTTCAGACACATTACACGTATAGTGGATGTCCCTGACACTCTAATATGTGTGGGGCCACCTAACTCCTCTGATGGCAGATGTCAGAGGAGGGAAGACTTACAGCCATAAAACAATTGTTTATCAATATTTCTTAGCAAAGGGGCCGAACGTGAATCAGTAAGACAAGCATTACTCCCCGACTCCTCCACCGCTCACGTTCCGACACTTGCCAGGTTCTCTGTTTGCTGGTCCCTGTCAACATGGAAGAATAACTTTCTAAGGTGGGTCACCACTGCCTCCCATGTTTGGCCGAGAGTATTTGTCCTGCTGACCAGACAATGATGACTGGTTATTGGTCAGCCAGGAACGACCGTTAGATGTCACCTGATAAATGATAAGCAAGAAACCACAATATCAGGATACTCTGTCCGGAGGTGTCTGTGCCGGCCTCATCTATGGTGGCCACCCAGTGGTTGTGCTGTGAACTGCAACCCGTCGAGGACTCTTCTAGGATATCAGAATATTCTATTGAAATTGTATTGTGAGAAATTGGAGCCGTTAACCAAATTCTCCAATGGTGGACACCCCCGTAGACTCCACCCACTTATGTTTTTTTCTTTTACCTGTTGCCAGGTGCACAGTCATGTGATCATTAAACTCCGCCTAGCATAACCTTGCATTGCTCCAGCTTGTGGTTGGATATAGCACTGCTCTTACTGTAAGGAATTCCTCTGTATCTTGATGGTTTTCTCCGCACTCATCTGCCGCAGTCTGTAGGTGAAGTGTTCCTTAATAAATACTGATTCTCTCCGAAAATAATGAAATCCTCGAAAGGTGGAAGTCTCCATATTGGTTTCATGTCCAGCAAAGTGACATCAAGCAATCTGCCCCCCTAGTCGAGCCCAGGGACCATCCTGTTTATTTACTCAGTGCTTGTTGTTGAGGGACTCGGGCATCTGCTCACCATCTGTCCCTCCAGGATCATCGGATGGGTCAGCTCGGGAGAAGGACAGATGGGCAGTGCTCACAAGGAGCATTCGTGTTTACCAGAGGTTGGATCTCAGGTTGTTCTGTTCTACCAGCTTTGTTTTATGCCTGAAATGGGTAATATGAAATTCACTAATGAGACACCATATGAGGCCGAGTCTGCTCCACCTCCTCACTATGGGGGACACACTAAGGCTGGGTCTGCTCCACCTAATCACCATGGGGGACACACTAAGGCCAGGTCTTCTCCACCTCATCACTATGGTGGGACACACTAAGGCTGGGTCTGCTCCACCTCATCACTATGGTGGGACACACTAAGGCTGGGTCTGCTCCACCTAATCACTATGGGGGACACACTAAGGCCAGGTCTGCTCCACCTCATCACTATGGTGGGAAACACTAAGGCCTGGTCTGCTCCACCTCATCACTATGGTGGGACACACTAAGGCTGGGTCCTGCTCCACCTCATCACTATGGTGGGACACACTAAGGCCGAGTAGGCTCCACCTCATCACTATGGTGGGACACACTAAGGCCGAGTAGGCTCCACCTCATCACTATGGTGGGAAACACTAAGGCCTGGTCTGCTCCACCTCATCACTATGGTGGGACACACTAAGGCTGGGTCTGCTCCACCTCATCACTATGGTGGGAACACTAAGGCCTGGTCTGCTCCACCTCATCACTATGGTGGGACACACTAAGGCTGGGTCTGCTCCACCTCATCACTATGATGGGGACACACTAAGGCTGGGTCTGCTCCACCTCATCACTATGGTGGGACACACTAAGGCCGAGTAGGCTCCACCTCATCACTATGATGGGACACACTAAGGCTGGGTCTGCTCCACCTCCTCACTATGGGGGACACACTAAGGCTGAGTCTGCTCCACCTCATCACTATGGTGGGACACACTAAGGCTGGGTCTGCTCCACCTCATCACTATGGTGGACACACTAAGGCTGGGTCTGCTCCACCTCATCACTATGGTGGGACACACTAAGGCCGGGTCTGCTCCACCTCATCACTATGGTGGCACACACTAAGGCTGGGTCTGCTCCACCTCATCACTATGGTGGGACACACTAGGCTAGGTCTGCTCCACCTCATTCACTATGGTGGGACACACTAAGGCCGAGTCTGCTCCACCTCATCACTATGGTGGGACACACTAAGGCCGGGTCTGCTCACCTCATCAACTATGGTTGGGACACAACTAAGGCTGGGTCTGCTCCACCTCATCACTATGGTGGGACACACTAAGGCCGGGTCTGCTCCACCTCATCACTATGGTGGGACACCACTAAGGCCTGGCGTCTGCTCCACCTCATCACTATGGTGGGACACACTAAGGCCAAGTCTGCTCCACCTCCTCACTATGGGGGACACACTAAGGCCAGGTCTGCTCCACCTCCTCACTATGGTGGGACACACTAAGGCTGGGTCTGTTCCACCTCATCACTATGGTGGGACACACTAAGGCTGGGTCTGCTCCACCTCATCACTATGATGGGACCACACTACACCACTAAGGCTGGGTCTGAGCCACCTCATCACTATGGTGGGACACACTAAGGCTGGGTCTGCTCCACCTCATCACTATGGTGGGACACACTAAAGCTGGGTCTGCTCCACCTACTAACTATGGTGGGACACACTAAGGCTGGGTCTGCTCCACCTCATCACTATGGTGGGACACACTTAGGCTGGTCTGCTCCACCTACTAACTATGGTGGGACACACTAAGGCCGGGTCTGCTCCACCTACTCACTATGGTGGGACACACTAAGGCTGGGTCTGCTCCACCTCATCACTATGGTGGGACACACTAAGGCTGGGTCTGTTCCACCTCATCACTATGATGGGACACACTAAGGCTGGGTCTGTTCCACCTCATCACTATGGTGGGAAACACTTAGGCTGGGTCTGCTCCACCTCATCACTATGGTGGGACACACTAAGGCTGGGTCTGCTCCACCTACTCACTATGGAGGGACACACTAAGGCTGGGTCTGCTCCACCTCATCACTATGGTGGGACACACTAAGGCTGGGTCTGCTCCACCTCATCACTATGGTGGGACACACTAAGGCCGAGTCTGCTCCACCTCATCACTATGGTGGGACACACTTAGGCTGGGTCTGCTCCACCTCATCACTATGGTGGGACACACTAAGGCTGGGTCTGCTCCACCTCATCACTATGGTGGGACACACTAAGGCCAAGTATGCTCCACCTCCTCACTATGGGGGACACACTAAGGCCGGGTCTGCTCCACCTCCTCACTATGGTGGGACACACTAAGGCCGGGTCTGCTCCACCTCATCACTATGGTGGGACACACTAAGGCTGGGTCTGCTCCACCTCATCACTATGGTGGGACACACTAAGGCTGGGTCTGCTCCACCTCATCACTATGGTGGGACACACTAAGGCCAGGTCTGCTCCACCTCATCACTATGGTGGGACACACTAAGGCCAAGTATGCCTCCATCTCCTCACTATGGGGACACACTAAGGCTGGGTCTGCTCCACCTCCTCCACTATGGCGGACACACTAAGGCCGGGTCTGCTCCACCTCCTCACTATGGTGGGAGACACTAAGGCTGGGTCTGCTTCACCTCATCACTATGGTGGGATACAATAAGGCTGGGTCTGCCCCACCTCATCACTATGGTGGCAACACACTAAGGCTGGGTCTGCTCCACCTCATCACTATGGTGGCACACACTAAGGCTGGGTCTGCTCCACCTCCTCACTATGGTGGGAGACACTAAGGCTGGGTCTGCTCCACCTCATCACTATGGTGGCACACACTAAGGCCGGGTCTGCTCCACCTCTCTCACTATGGTGGAGACACTAAGGCTGGCCGTCTGCTCCACCTCATCACTATGGTGGGACCACACTAAGGCTGGGTCTGCCTCCACCTCATCACTATGGTGGGACACACTAAGGATGGGTCTGCCCCACCTCATCACTATGGTGGCACACACTAAGGCTGGGTCGCTCCACCCATCACTATGGTGGGACACACTAAGGCTGGGTCATGCTCCACCTCATCACATATGGTGGCACACACTAAGGCTGGGTCTGCTCCACCTCATAACTATGGTGGACACACTAAGGCTGGGTCTGCTCCACCTCATCACTATGTGGGACACACTAAGCCAGGTCTGCTCCACCTCATCACTATGGTGGGCACACACTAAGGCCAAGTATGCTCCACCTCCTCACTATGGGGGACACAATAAGGCCGGGTCTGCTCCACATCCTCACTATGGTGGGAGACACTAAGCTGGGTCTGCTCCACCTCATCACTATGTGGGACACACTAAGGCTGGGTCTGCCCCACCCCATCACTATGGTGGGACACACTAAGGCTGGGTATGCCCACCTCATCACTATGTGGGACACACTAAGGCTGGGGTCTGCTCCACCTCATCACTATGGTGGACACACTAAGGCTGGGTCTGCTCCACCTCATCACTATGGTGGGACACACTAAGCAAGTATGCTCCACCTCCTCACTATGGGGGACACACTAAGGCCGGGTCTGCTCCACCTCCTCACTATGGGTGGGACACACTAAGCGCCGGGTCTGCTCCACCTCATCACTATGGTGGACACACTAAGGCTGGGTCTGCTCCACCTCATCACTATGGTGGGACACACTAAGGCTGGGTCTGCTCCACCTCATCACTATGGTGGGACACACTAAGGCCAGGTCTGCTCCACCTCATCACTATGGTGGGACACAACTAAGGCCAAGTATGCTCATCTCCTCACTATGGGGGACACACTAAGGCTGGGTCTGCTCCACCTCCTCACTATGGGGACACACTAAGCCGGGTCTGCTCCACCTCCTCACTATGGTGGAGACACTAAGGCTGGGTCTGCTTCACCTCATCACTATGGTGGGATACAATAAGGCTGGGTCTCCCACCTCATCACTATGGTGGGACACACCTATGTGGCACACTAAGGCTGGGTCTGCTCCACCTCCTCACTATGTGGAGACACTAAGGCTGGGTCTGCTCCACCTCATCACTATGGTGGCACACACTAAGGCCTGGGTCTGCTCCACCTCCATCACTATGGTGGGAGACACTAAGGCTGGGTCTGCTCCACCTCATCACTATGGTGGACACACTAAGGCTGGGTCTGCTCCACCTCATCACTATGGTGGGACACACTAAGGTGGGTCTGCCCACCTCATCACTATGGTGGACACACTAAGGCTGGGTCTGCTCCACCTCATCACTATGGTGGGACACACTAAGGCTGGGTCTGCTCCACCCATCACTATGTGGACAACTAAGGCTGGTCTGCTCCACCTCATAACTATGGTCACTACTGGGACACACTAAGGCCAGGTCTGCTCCACCTCCTCACATATGGGACACAATAAGGCGGGTCTGCTCCACATCCTCACTATGGTGGGACACACTAGGCTGGGTCTGCTCCACCTCATCACTATGGTGGGACACACTAAGGTCTGCCCCACCTCATCACTATGGTCTGGGTCTCCACCTCATCACTATGGTGGGACACACTAAGGCTGGGTCTGCTCCACCTCATCACTATGGTGGGACACACATAAGGACACACAAGGGTCTGCTCCACCTCATCACTATGGTGGAACACACTTAGGCTGGGTCTGCTCCACCTCATCACTATGGTGGGACACACTAAGGCTGGGTCTGCCCCACCTCATCACTATGGTGGGACACACTAAGCCGAGTCTGCTCCACCTCATCACTATGGTGGGACACAACTAAGGCTGGTCTGCTCCACCTCATCACTATGGTGGGACACACTAAGGCCGGGTCTGCTCCACCTCATCACTATGGTGGGACACACTAGGCTGGTCTGCTCCACCTCATCACATGCGTGGGACACACTAAGGGCTGGGTCTGCTCCACCTCATTCACTATGGTGGGACACACTAAGGCTGGTCTGCTCCACCTCATCACTATGGTGGGACACACTAAGGCTGGGTCTGCTCCCACCTCATCACTATGGTGGGACACCTAAGGCTGGGTCTGTTCCACCTCATCACTATGTGGGACACACTAAGGCTGGGTCTTTCACCTCATCATCACTATGGTGGGCACACTAAGCTGGGTCTGCTCCACCTCATCACTATGGTGGGACACACTAAGCTGGGGCGAGTTGCTGCCACCTCATCACTATGGTGGGACACACTAAGGCTGGGTCTGCTCTACCTCATCACTATGGTGGGACACACTAAGGCTGGGTCTGCTCCACCTCATCACTATGGTGGGACACACTAAGGCTGGTCTGCTCCACCTCAATCACTATGGTGGGACACACTAAGGCTGGGTCTGCCCCACCTCATCACTATGGTGGGACACACTAAGGCCGAGTCTGCTCCACCTCATCACTATGGTGGGACACACTAAGGCCGGGTCTGCTCCACCTCATCACTATGGTGGGACACACTAAGGCTGGGTCTGCTCCACCTCATCACTATGGTG
>ONZH01001246.1:0-30436 GCA_900303285.1 Rhinella marina | reverse complement strand
AAGTGCTAAGCATCTCTGGGAACTCCTTCAAGACTGTTGGAATACCATTTCAGGTGACTATCTCTTGAAGCTAATCAAGAGAATGCCAAGAGTGTGCAAAGCAGTAATCAAAGCAAAAGGTGGCTACTTTGAAGAACCTAGAATATAAGACATATTTTCAGTTGTTTCACACTTTTTTGTTAAGTATATAATTCCACATGTGTTAATTCATAGTTTTGATGCCTTCAGTGTGAATCTACAATTTTCATAGTTATAAAAATACAGAAAACTCTTTGAATGAGAAGGTGTGTCCAAACTTTTGGTCTGTACTGTATAAGGACACGAGCTGACCCTGAGGGGACTGATTTGTGGTTAGTATGGACTACTAGTGCTTGCCCACAGTACATATCTCTATCAACGCCTTATTATAATCATACATATAAAATGATGGCATCCTGATTTATATGATCCTGTTACTTATGAAGCAGAGGATGCATCACAGTGCAGTACAGAGCGGCTTAGTGGGTACAGTCTTAGGGCACAGCAGGGTTTTTTTTTCTGTGTCCATTTTTTGGGGGGCCTGTATGTGGAACCATTGACTTCAATGGGGCCGCAAAAAACGGAACTGAGTCTGTGTGCATTCCATATCCATATGTCCGCATGGTTGTTCCATAAAAAATAGAACATATCCTATCATTGTCGACATTATGGAAAAGGATACTTCTGGTCTATTAGGGGCCGGCCGTTCTGTTCCACAAAATGCAGAATGCACACTGTCGGTCTCCGTGTTTTGCAGATCCACCATTTGCAGACTGCAAAACATCCAACAGTCGTGTGCACGACGCCTAACATGACACAACAAGTGTACGGTATCAAGGTCAAGGTGTGTGATCTAAAGCAGTCAGAGTGAGTCAGAAATCAGTCTGGGGGAGTAAGGAATCAATCAGGGTGAGTCAGAAACCAATCAGGGACAGTTAGAAACCAATCAAGCTTATTGACAGGGAGAGTGAAAGGAAAGGCTGGGATTCCAGAGAAGAATTGTGTGTGTGTACATGATTACTGCAGCAATATTCAAGGTATGGCAGCAATCTATCTGTGTGTATACATGAATGAGAGTGCCAACCCTCAATCGTTTGTTTTTTTGGGGGGGTTCAATTTGAGGGAACATTCCCAGAATTTTTTTTATTCTTTGATTTGTTAGAAAGACGCAGGATGTAATCTGTAGTGAATGTAGTCTTTTCATCAGTGACTGTATTTGTGAGTTATCTGCTCCCTTCTAATTGTAGCTGTGTCATGGGACCAACTCTCTGATCTCCAACTGACACAGAGCAGGAAGTCAGTTACTTCTCTATTCATTCCTATGAGACAGAGGCTCCCATAGGAATACATAGAGAAACTGACTTGCTATCCACACATAAGATACTGTTTTATGTCTGATTGTTGGTCACATGACACACTGACACTGGTAAGAAGATTGCATTCACCATAGATTACCTCATGTATCTTTCTACCAGGCCAGAGAAAACATTTTTTTTTTTGTGGGAGTTCTTCTTTAATTAATCTGCATATGTACTTGATTACTGCATCAAGGCCAACATTCACACGATCCTCCAACTGATTCTGGAAGGACAACACCAGTTCCTTTGGGGCACACTCTGGTGTTCAGGGATCCCCAGATGGTAGTTGAGGTGCCCTTGGTGGTCTGGGTTTACGGTCCCGGGGGGCCAGGGTCTCTGTTATTCGTGATGCCAGCACCGTTAGGTGCAGATGAGGGTGATGGAAAACAAGGAGAGTCAATGGCTGATGAAAAACTGGAACTTTATTTAACCAATTGCCTTGAGGTAGATGCAATTCCAGAAAAAGTGTTAGCTTACAGTGATGAGGTTGAGCTGCAACTCCAGACAACAGGCTTGGCTGGGGGTTCATAGAGCTGGTGTAAAATAGATATCTTTCTTGGCTGTACTTTTTTCTCCATTAAACTAGATTTCGGGTACTTGGATCTTTATCAGAATTTAACTTCTGCAACCCACAGGGCGGTCTCCCTCACAGCAGGCATCAGTCGTCTGCTCCATTATTTTTAAAGGTTGCCTTCACATTCAAAAGTCCATTATGTCCCTTGCTGGACTGTGGTACTGCAAAATAATTCTGTACTCTGGGTCTTGGTTCAATTCTTAGCTTCCCCAGCTGGCAAGTGCCAAGGGAACACACATCCGCTACTACATGGTGTTCCTTTCTCTCCTCTCCTCTCCTCTCCTCAACTCACCTAACTTCTTGTGAAAGGCCTGTTACTTATACATGGTGTTATAGCTTCATCTGATGGTGAATAAAGTGTATTGCGGTGACCAGCCTGTTGTTAGGAATGTGCAGCTTAATACATAGCAATTATATACGGTAATGGCATACAATAACATGCTTAGAGATTTAGGGACCCACTGCATAGAACTTGCCTTGTTGGCAGTGCCCAGTCTTGCCACAGTTTCTGTCAGTCTGCATCAATACCCAAGATGTAGCAGCAAGCTGCCTGTGTGTATTAACAGGAAATTGAGCATCAAGCCTCAATTGTCCGTTTTTGTATATTCAGTTAAAGTTGAGCTCTGGCCCAGGTCTCCACAGAGTGGCAGCAATGAAGTTGGTTTTATCTTCAGATCTTAAGGGTGAGTAAACCAGTTCAGTCCGAACTTTGCTATTTTTTGGGCGGCAGACAAACTCAAATTTTCTAGGTTTGTTTCAGAGGAATGCAGTAAAATGACGCGTAGTGCCATTTTAGCGCACATCTTGAAAGGAAAAAAAGCAATAAGATGGAGGAAGTTACATATTTACATAGTTGTTAAGGTTAGAAAAAGACAAAAGTCCATCAAGTCCAAGCTGTAATCCTGTTATATCGATCCCTGGATCAATGTCTATCTTCCTTTTAAAAAGGGGTTGGGCCAAAGGAAAAGGGTGTGTAGAACAAGATTTCTATACATTGTCATAAGCCTCAATGTTATTTTGAATTAAAAATTTATCTAAACATTTTTTTAAGCCATCTACTGTACTTGCTGTGACCAGCTCCTGTGGCTATTCCAGAGATTCTCATATCTTACTGTACAGAATGCTTGTCGACTGAATCTTTTTTTCTCCAGTCGTAGGGAGTGGCTCCTTGTTTTTTGAGGGGGTTTAACACAGAATAGCTTCCCTTGAAATGTTTTGTATGGTCCGTTTATATATTTGTACAGGTTAATCATGTCCCCCCTTAGACGTATTTTTCAAGGCTAAATAATTTCAGTTCTTTTACTCTTTGCCCTTTATAAGTTTAGTCGCTCTCTTCTGTACTTTTTCTAACTCCAGGGCATCCTTTTTATGGACTGGTGCCCAGAACTAAACTGCATATTCCAGTTGAGGCCGCATCAATGCTTTGTATAGTGGCAATATTACATCCCTGTCCCACAAGTCCATAGCTATTTTAATACAACACAAAATTCTGTTGGTCTTAGAGGCAGCTGACTGGCATTGCATGGTGTTTTTTAGTCTATGATCTACTAATAAACCCAGATCCTTCTCAACCAGTGACTCTCCCAGTTTTACTCCCCTAGGACATATGCTGCATGCAGATTATTAGCCTCCAAGTGCAGAAATTCACATTTATCTGTATTGAACCTTATTTGCTAAGTGGAGGCCCAAACAGTAAGTTTGTCCAAGTCAGCTTGTAACTTATTGACATCTTCCAATAGGAGGGGGCACTTTCCCTGATTGGCTCCCAGGCTGACAAACAGTCTGGATGAGCCGTCAATGCTGCAACAGGCAGGGAGGCGGCCTAGCAGAACAAGCAGAACATCTTTCTGTGCTGATCTGTAAATGAGGATGGTTGTGAGTGACAGTCTCTGCCAGGATGATCTCACGGAGTCAGAAATAATCAGAAATCAATCGGGGACAGACACAAATCAATCAAGCTTATTGACAGGGAGAGTGAAAGGAAAGGCTAGGATTCCAAATAAGAATTGTGTGTGTTGTGTGCAATATTGAGAAGCAGGGCAGCTGACAGACAGGACGTAGAGGAGACAAGACCCATGGCTTTGCCTGCTATCAGAATTACAGAATGCAGGCGCACCTCAAAAGCAGTTACCTGCAAGGAAATACTAAATTTTGTTTCCCTGTTTTCACAGAAATCCTTTTTTTGGGGGGTTCAATTTAATTAAGCAACATATATATTTGATTACTGCATCAATACCTAAGATGCAGTGTGTGCCAACCTTGTGAAGACTTACAGAAAACGTCTGACCTCTGTCATTGCCAACAAAGGAGATATAACAAAGTATCGAGAGGAACTTTTGTTATTGACCAAATACTTATTTTCCGCCATAATTTGCAAATAAATTCTTTTAAAATCAGACAATGTGATTTTCTGGATTTCTCATGTTATCTCTCATAGTTGAGGTCTACCTATGATGTCAATTACAGGCCGACCGCATCTTTATAAGTGGGAGAACTTGTACAATTGGAGGCTGACTAAATACTTTTTTCCCCACTGTAAATATTGTACATTTCTCACTGGCCTACTGAGGCTAACCTACAATGTTCATTGAATTCTGTCCAAGGCAACAATTTTCAATAAAGTACAGCTATGTTAAATGGGTAAAAATATTAGTACATCCACACGTTCAACTTACAGGAGCTTTACGGCATCCCATTCACAATCCCCAAGTGCTCTTGTGGGAAGATTTTGGAGTTTGTAGCAAATAGCAAGCGGAAACGAGCCTCCATAGGTTTGCGGGTGACACTGCGTTCATAGCTGATTGCGGCATCTGACATTAATATTAATGTGTAAAATAATAAAAATAAATAAAATTATAATTACCCTCACCCATTTGATTCCAAAGAGCTGGCAGCCCACATCTCGATTGAAGATCCAGTGTGAAATCTTACGCGCCCTGTGACATATGTCTGCCGGCGTAGTGATGTCATGCGTCAATGCACACGGGATCTTCAATCAAGATGGCGGTGGCTGGCTCTTTGCACTCAAACTGATGAGGTAAGTATGATATTTATATTTATTTTTACCGACATTCAGGGAATATTGATTTGACTTTTTCCTGAAATATGGATCGAAGCTCCAGTTCCTGGACTTTGATTCGCTCAACACTAAACACCATGTAGAAGTATCAGTGGAGGTTTTAAAAGCATGAAATAAAGATGATATGGTGTTAATTACCAGGTTCTAGACAATCATGGTTTTGATTTATCATGACTGCTGTAGTGAAGCTCATGCACCAGAATCCTATTCCTGGCAAGCAGACGTTTCTGACTGTATTTAGTTGATCTGATCTTTGTCTCACAGCTAAAGTTCAGCAGGAGATAGATGAAGTAACCAAGTCCTTGCGAGTCCCCGGGATCATGGACAAGCCCCAGATGTCATATACAAATGCTGTCATCCATGAAATACAGAGAGTTTTCGACGTGTCTACAGTTGCATTTTTCCATGCCACCGCTGAAGACGTTAAGTTCAGAGGTTACACCATCCCAAAGGTACCAAGTATTCTCTACATTACACAGTATTGAGCCTCATCTACATTGCACTATACCGTATTTTTCGCTTTATAAGACGCCCTTTTTCCCTTCAAAAGTAGGGGGAAAATTGCTGTGCGTCTTATAAAGCGAATACAAGTGAGCGCTTCCATTATGGAAATCTGGGGTGCGTCTTATCATCATGCGCGTCTTATAAAGCGAAAAATACGGTAATTATTTCAGTTAAATTCTCCTTAAAACCTGTTCTAACCTAGTCCTCCTCACACAGCAGATGATTTTGTTACAATGTATCGGTATAGCTCTTCCTCTGTGAGCCAACCATAACACAAGTTTACCTGTTGTCCTGAAATCCGGGCAAAATGCAATTGTCTTTCCTAACACGTTGTAAAGTACTTGATAAAGACACATTTCTATTACGTGTCCTTTCCTGTTATCAGGGAACAACCGTGATCCCCTTCCTCACTTCCGTCCTGTCGGACCCATCTCAGTGGGAGACTCCGGAACAGTTCAACCCCGGGCATTTCTTGGACGAGGATAGGAAGTTTCGAGCCAGGCCGGCCTTCATGCCTTTCTCAGCAGGTAAGAATTGAAAACACTAAGATGTCAATGGAATTAAAGAGAAACTGGACGGAAAATCTATAATATTTATAGAAAAAGAGACAATGAATCACAGATAAAAGTGAAGAACTGTAGTTGTGTGATATTTTACTTGGCTGCAGATACAGAGGCTTTGGAGAAGTTTGGGTCGCCTCCTCCCGAGTTATTGTCTTTAAAGGAAATCTGTCACCAGGATAATCGTTATTGAAGTAAAGCCATGGCCTAATAGCACTTAGTACCTTATTTCCAGATGTGCCGTGTTTGAGCCAGTAAGGTGCCCAGGGGGGTGTCACGCCTCCTGGTGCCCAAGCCTACCCTCATGCTGGGAGCAGGGAAGAGGGGAGCAGAGTTATGGTTTGAATGTGATGTAAGAGGGGTGGGTGGGCACATTGTGGCAGGAGGCATGCCTGGGCTCCTTCCTGCAAGAGTGACGCCCCTCTGGGAACCTTACTGGTTTATTACACCTCCAACCTTCTAGCCATCTTCTCCCCCAAAACAGCTGCCCCTTCCCCATTGAGGTGCAGCCCATCCCTACGGTAGAGCCTGTAGGCGACAGAGAAGTCGGCCCAATTCTCCAGGAACCCAAATCCCTCCTTCCTACACCAGTTGTTGAGCCACTTGTTCACCTCCCTAATCTCCCGCTGCCTTTCTTGTGTGGCTCGTGGTAGAGTATTTCTGAAGACACTACCTTTGAGGTCCTTGCCCTAAGCTTGTGACCTAAATCCCTAAAATAATTTTAAGGATGCTCCACCTGCCACTAACTTTGTCATTGGTTCTGGTATGGACCATGACTGTTGGATCTTCTCCAGCCCCTCCCAGTAATCTGTCAACCCGATCCGTGATGTGTCGAACTCGAGCGCCAGGAAGGCAGCACACAGTTCAACTATCCCGGTCTTTGTGACAGATTGTCCTATTTGTTGCCCTAATAACTGAGTCTCCCACTACCAGCACCTGTCTGGCCTGTCCTGCTCTCCTGTCCCCCTGCTTACTGGAGCTGACATTCCATTGACTGGCAGAGGAAGTGTCCGGCCGCAGTAGTGCTCTCCCTAAAGTAACATCCCCCTCATCTGCCAAACTTGCAAACGTGTTGGGGTGTGTCAGATCAGGACTACCTTTCCTGGCATTTTTCCCTCTACCGCACTTTCTAACTGTTACCCAGCTACTTACCTCACTTTCCTGAGCCTCCTCACTACCACCCTCCCTCATATCTATCCCATAGAGTGTTTGCTCAGAGAGCAGCAAGATCTTTTCCAAATTGTCAGCGCTTCTCAGTGTTGAAAGTCGCCTGGTTAGATACATGATGTGCGATTCCAAATGGGCAATTTGCTCACATTTTCAACAAAGATATGCACCCTCAAATGTCTATTCCAGGACTGCAGACATTAGACAAGATGTGCACTGGACTGCGCTGTCAATGATGGAACACATACTAAATGGGAATTACGCAAGAAAAGAGAAAAAATCCAATACAGTGATAAGAATCTAACTTACTATAGTCCCCTCCTAAAGTCCCTGAATCTAAATTCACATAATCTAAAGTCACACACTTAATACAAACACGCACTTGTAATCAAACACGCAAACGCTTACAAACTCGCGTTGTTTGTCTGCTTGTATAAGTGCAGCTCTCAAACCAGACTGCTTTTTTTTCCCTCTGGATTCAAAGGAATGTAAATGTAAAGTCACATGAACAGTATTATTAAACATTAGCAAAATTGCAAGTGTTTTTTTGGCAATTAACAGACAGAGACGCAAGAAACGTCCCTCTCTACACTACCGGGAACACTGGTATTCAGTATTTATCATGGAAATATAATGTGTTGTATGAAACTTCTATAGTAATGCAGTACAACATGTTAACTGATGTGGATATACTAACACAGTTACTGCAGTAAAATGCATTTGCTGAAACTGCACTGAAACAGGAACACTGATGTACTGAAATGATGCCTAATTACACACGGTATATAAACTGAAATAGTTTTTAGAAAAAAAAAGTCTGAAAGGCTGTCCATTTTCAGAAAAATGAAGTTGTTACAGGATTGTCTAATGCAGAACTTGCCAGCAGATGTATGAAACACACAACTCTGAGTCACTAATCCCTCTCTCTCTCTGATTTCCCTTATAAATCCCTAAATCTACCTAATTGTATCCCTTTACTTTAATTAAAACTGTCCCTATCGTGTCCTTATACTTTCCCTATCACACCTAGAATATTGGTTAGTGCCTGTAATTGGTTTTTAATAGACTGCAAAAATGGTGTTACTGCCTTCTGATAAAAATGACCTGCCAGAATCCTGGCCACACAGGCAGTCAGCCTCTAAACCCCTCAGGGTGCACCCTACCCCCTTTCTCTCATTCTCATGTCATCCTTCATCTTAATCCTCCCTCATGTTTTCCCCACCAATTCTCATAGTAAAATGATGCTGGTGCCATTTTTGCGCAATTCATCTCCTAAGGCTTCTTTGCTTCTGCCTCCCTGGCCAGCAGAGTTTTAGGTGCTTTAGCTGGCATGGGCACGTCTAGCAGAAACATGCCCTTGCACTCCTGTTTTTCCCATCAATTCTCACAGTAAAATAACGCTGGTGCCATTTTTGCGCCATTCATCTGAAACTAATCACCAACACTCTGAATTTGTTTAGCAGTAGAATTTTTTTTTCTATGAAATTCATAACAAATACAATTGATTTAGAATTGATTCACTCATCTCTAATGTTTAGAATGTAGCTAACAATCAATGATTAGAGATGAGCGAACCCATGGCAGTTCGGGTTCCCTGGGTTCGGAACCCGAACATGACTCCAAACTTGGACCCCATTGAAGTCAATGGGGACCCAAATGTCACTTTCTTATTTTCCATTATAACATGGTTATAGTGGAAAATAAAAGCATTCTTAAGAGAGAATGCAAAAGAATATGGCCATTTAGGGGTTAAAAAAAAACACTCAAGCAACTCACCTCATCCAGTTGATTGTGCTGCCGCAATGTCTTCTATCGTCTTTCAGCAGGACCTGCAAAAGGACCTGCATTTTTATGTTATGGAGACACAGATATGAGCACAGTCTCAGCAGCCCAGGCCCAAATCATTTCATCTGCTTTGATAAAATCCCATATTTTAGCTCTAAACACTCCATATTTACTGACAGCAAGCAGAGGTATAAAATGGTGAGGAGTTGAAGCACAAAGTGACACCCAGAGATTATAATGACCTGATTATTACATATTGTTCTTTTATTCTTCTAGGGAAGAGAGCTTGTGCTGGAGAACAGATGGCCCGCATGGAGCTCTTCCTGCTCCTCTCCGCTCTGCTCCAGAAATTCACCTTCACCCTCCCCCCGGGGACACAACGTCAGAACTCGAAATTTCTGAACCAACACAAGAGTGAAATAATTGCATCAGGTGAGATACGAGCTGAGCCTCGCTCCTTGTCCAAGTGACCGTCCGGACACACACCATGGAAGACAATGAAAAAACACAATAACCCTCCGAAAAAACCTGAAGAAAAAAATCTGAAGATGTTTACAATCTGACTGATAATCTGGATACAATGTTAGCTTTTCCTTTGTAACATCACGTGTCAGAATATCTCATGATGTCACATTGTCACTTATTCCATCATGTTTTGTATATTAAAAAGTCTTCTGAGCAGGGATGAGCATACCATGGATGTTCGGGTTCGCAGAGTTCGGCCGAACTTCGGGTCAAAGTTTGGATTCGGGACCCAAACCTGACCTGAACTCGAACTTGAACTCCACTGAAGTCATTGGGAACCCAAACTTTGGTGCACTAAATGGCTGTAAAATAGTCGTAGTAAGGTCTACAGGGCTGCAAAAGGAAGCAAAATGGGGTGAGAGTAGGACAGTTGCCCTGCAAACAAATGTGGCTGGGTCACATGATTCACCGGCCAATCAGAGCCATGACATTACTAGCCATGGCTGTGATGGCTTCTAAGTGCCCAAAGCTTGTCTATTGGCTGCCCTGCAGCCTTTCAACAAGCTTTATTAAATGCCCAAACACCAAACTCAAACTTTTGCTGCAAAGTTCTGGTTCTGGTCCAGGTACCCGAACTCGCAAAGTTCGGTAGGGACCCAAACTTTGCAGTTCGGGTTCCCTCAACACTACTACTGAGGTGTATATGGCGTGAAATCCAATTCCGTATACTGAGCTGAATCCAGAGTGAATGAGGTTCAGGATCTGCTCTGGATATTGGAATGTGGAATGTGGTGAATGAAACCTCTTTATTGAGGGGATAATCCATCATTATCATATGTCTTCTAAATGTGGACTCCAGATACTTTGTTAAATGCTACAAAGCACATAATACACAAAGACATGTACGTACGTATTAGTGTCAAATTTTTCATTAAAAAATAACATAAAACTTTATAGTTTGAACAAAGCCAAACGTATGTCAAGGCTACAAACAAGTCAGATGCTTCCCCGCTATATATTTCACCCTTTGGATCTGAGATCTCTTTTTGACCTTCTGGGTAGACTCACGAGTCAATTCTCAGCTTTATTACACCTGGTTTTTTTCTATTCGTTGTTACACAAATTGAAGAATTGTTGAGGACTTTTTTTCAAAAGTTCCGACCATGTGGCGTTACTATGTGGCAGTATTGATAAGGCCGTGCTGTATTTAAGTAATGTGCAGCCAAAAGAACTGAAGAGACCGCACTGTTCAGTGGATCTGTGTCCATATTGAAGGTGCAGCTCGGCCATCGACAATATAGCCCATTGAACAGTGCGGTCTCATTAGTTTTTTTAGAGCCTGCTGCATCTGTTTCGGCAGCAGAGTCTTGTCATAAGCGTCGCACAACTACTCAATGTGGCCGTAACCTAAATCTCCATGCAGGGCTCCTCATGATTGCAAACCAAATTATGTGTCTAATTGCAAGAGAACATAAAAGTTCAAGCGATGCTTTCCCAGACCTCCCATTTATGCCTATTCTACATGCATATATTTTTTGTTAAATCACCAACGCTGGAGAGCAGTAAAGCTCCTCTAAGTAGGAATTGTCCATCTATATACATTTTTTTATCTAAGGTTCACAAACACTTAAAAATAAAAAAAAGTCTCAACTAGCCCTCTTGGGCTTGATGCCCTCTAATACTACTGCCAAACCTCCATTTCTCTTAAAAAAAACCTCTTAACGTAATTTTTCCCCTTTTTTTGGTCCCCCTATACTGGCTTTCCTCAGATCTACCATCTCTTGATCAATGGACTGGGAAGGTCGATCATATTAATAGATTTGAGGAAATTGCAGCTTGGGAACATTGATCTCCAAATTTCCGTCCCAATGGAAAGCTTGGGAATCATATAGGAACTTTAAACAGTGATATTGTCTAAGTTTCTATATACTTTGGATGGGAATCCTTACCTAACAGCTTCAGTGGACGCGGCTGCCTTGTTGTAATTTTGTTGCAACGTTGATTTTCCTTTTAACTTCTTTTATTTCTCTACAATGTTATATAGATTATGTATAATGCTGAGCTTTCAATAAAACTTTGAAAAAAAAAGTCATACTCGTCCTCTCTGATTCCCCACTGGTCACGTTCCAATGCCTCTATCATACTCTCTGCTCTCCACGTACTCTCCTGGTTCCAGCTCTACGTCAGAGAAGCCAATCTGTAGTTAATGTGGGTCACTGCTAGGTCAGTGAAGGGTGAGTGGGCAAATCACAACTTGTACTGTTGCTCACCTGTCCTGGTTCTTGTGCCATGTGCTGCCTCACTCTTCTCTTCAGACTGCCTCAATTACATCTCCAAGTATGATGCAGTGACATCATGTCCACCCCCCTCCCCCACCCGAGGTGATTTATACCAGGTGCAGTCAGAGGAACACCTCCTGACTATTCAAAAAAACAAATAAATAAAACAGTATCCCTGCTGACCTGTGGTAGATGAGCAAATTAATTCTTAATAAATTGGATTCATTATGAATTTCCTAAAAATTCTCCCCATTTAACATCAGATTCAGTACGCCAGCGAGGGGAACAGGGCAGGGAAGGTGAAGACAGAGGATCACTTAGCCATTTGTGTTTTGTACCCACTCCTGCTTTTGGCTACCAAATCATGAGCCAATCCTGATGCAAAATAGGGAACATGTGATACAGGCCTTATGGCTGCTCCAGGGACAGTATCCATTGTGTGCCTCATTTTTCAGTCCTTCTAACATTTTAGAGGAGTAAAATAAATGGTGATGTCAACAAGGTCAAAAAGAGGAAAAAAGCAGTCCCGTCATAGATTGGAGAGTGTAGGAATATCATGAGAAATTCTCAGAGCGTCCCAGTGACAGAGTGTTGAGGTGACAGCAGCATGAGGAGTCCACAGAGTGGTGAGGTGGCAGCAGCATGAGGAGTCCACAGAGTGGCCCAGTGACAGAGTGTTGAGGTAGCAGCAGCAAGATGAGACTACAGAGTAGCCCAGTGACAGAGTGTTGAGGTGGCAGAAGCATGAGAAGTCCACAAAGTGGACCAGTGACAGAGTGGTAAGGTGGAAGCAGCATGAGGAGACCACAGAGCGGCCCAGTCCCAGAGTGAGGAGATGGGGGGGCAATAGCTTAGGAAGTACCTGCACAAGATGATGGGTGGCAGTAGGAGCACCTGACAATAGTGGCTGAGGTAGGTGGCCAGAAGAAACAGATCTCTTTTGACAAAGCGCTGGTGTGGCATCACGAATGATCTAGTCTGATGCATCAGGCTCCAGCAGCCATGGCAATAGAACGTGAAAGCAGAGGGTCCCCCCCTGTCAGACCTTCGTGAGGATGGGCAATGGTGCACATAGGTAGCAGCCAACTGATTACATAGGATATCTCAAAAGCAGTTCAATTTATCCTCCCTCAGCGGGTGGATAAAAGGCCCCCATTTTTAACCAGTAGCAAGGGTTTAAGATTGTGGAGAACCAGTAGTCATCCCTCTGCTTAATAGTGACAATTCAGCTGTCACTACGCAAGCAACTCAGCATGCACCTGGCCATTTGCGCAAGTGACTCAGAGGAACTCTCTGCCTTCATATCCACTGCATACTACCACGATGTGTCTGGGGAATCTGCCTCCTCTTCCTCAGCTCCTCCAGCTGCTCCTGCTCCTCCTCTCCTGTCAACTGTGCAGAAAAAGCAGCCATTTCTCTACACATTGCTTTTGCGTGAATGTCCTCCCACTCGTCCAGTTCAGCCCTCACAGGGCTCATGTTGCTATGAGATGTAGGGTCTATGTCTCCTATCCCCTAGCCATCCAGATTTAGCAGCGATTTGTCCAGTGTCACATGACCCAATTTGCATAATCCAACACTAGACTGGCCATGTGGCGTGGTCAGCGCCACATGACCTTATATGTATATATAAGAAAATATAAATATAAGTACTGAGTGCTGGCTTCCCTGGCCAGCGCTCAGAGGGTCCCCACCTGCTCGTCTCTAGGGGGGCGGGGAGGATGCCGGACATGCGGCAGTACGGAGCGCGCCGGGGCCTCCCCTTGCGGGTTGCTATGGAGACGCGAAAGTCCGACGGTGCAGCACTGGGGAAGCGCGCCGCTGGCTTCCCATGACACAAGGATTACTGGAATTACTGATGTATCATAGAATGCAAACAGACAAAAATTAATAGTGTTAGAGCAATTTGGATCCCCAATTATTGCATTAAGGTGTAATAGAATCATTACTGCAACATGCCGACCCTCAGGACCCTATCGTATCCCACGTTTAGTGGAATGCCGAGTGGTGTGGTGCAGCCTATAGGTGTCATGGTGCTCTAACCTAGATACAGCAGGACCCCAGGCCTAGGCTCCGAAGCAAATAAAGGGGGTTGAGTCCAGACCTTGATATAAAGTTCAACAGCAGCTTTACTTGGGTGAACTTGACCCAAACAGTTTTCAGGCTTTTTCCTGGTTCCAGCGGGCTTTGCCATAAACTGGCAGACATTTGATAGCTTTACTTTCTTATTTTTTGCTGTAATGACAAACTTAATTACTTTGCTTTGTTTTCCTCTGCTGTACTAAACTCTGCTTAGCTCTGGTTTCTGAACTTTAAGACAGTTCTGGTATCCTTGGACTGGGGTGGCGTTGGCTGTTATCCCCCTCCTGACACTCAGTAAATAGCTTAACTTCCAGCCAAAGAACAATTTCCTGTTGCAGATCTCTCTTCTGACAACTGAAGAATGATTTCCGCTGGCTGCTATGGCTTCCATACATGTGCTTCCATAGTCAGCATAGCTTAGGCTGCTCTGGCTGACATAGATATATCAGGCTGTGACACTCCTTACCTCTCTCCTGTCCAAAATTAGACTTCTCTAGAACTGATGCCCCCACCTTCTGGTGGGAAGCAGGACTGGCCCAACTCGAAGGACTTGGAATTAAATACAAGCATGACATGGGTGTTAGCAATAAAAAGACAATAGCGGAGTAAACATAGAAACATAGAAACATAGAAGATTGACGGCAGAAAAAGACCACCTGGTCCATCTAGTCTGCCCTTTTATTATCCTTTTATTTTTATCTTAGGATAGATACATGTTTATCCCAGGCATGTTTAAATTCAGTTACTGTGGATTTATCAACCACCTCTGCTGGAAGTTTGTTCCAAGCTTCTACTACTCTTTCAGTGAAATAATATTTTCTAATGTTGTTCTTGATTTTTTCCCCCAACTAACCTCAGATTGTGCCCCCTTGTTCTTGTGTTCTGTTTCTTATTAATAACACTTCCCTCCTGAACTTTATTCAGTCCTTTAACATATTTAAAAGTTTCAATCATGTCCCCCCTTTCTCTTCTTTCCTCCAGACTATACATATTAAGAACTCGGAGTCTTTCTTGATAAGTTCTATGTTTTAGACCTTCCACCATTTTTGTAGCTCTTCTTTGGACCCGTTCTATTTTAGCAATATCCTTTTGCAGGTGAGGTCTCCAGAATTGAACACAGTATTCCAGATGTGGTCTCACTAGAGCTCTATACAGAGGGATCATTATCTCCCTCTTTCTGCTCGTTATACTCTAGCTATGCAGCCAAGCATACGATTTGCTTTCCCACCGCCTGGCTGCATTGGTTACTCATTTTGAGGCTGTCAGAGATGACTACCCCCAAATCCTTCTCTTCTGACGGTCTTTGTAGCACAGAACTGCCAATACGATACTCAGATAGAGGATTTCTTCTCCCCAAGTGCATTATTTTACATTTGAAACATTGAACTGAAGTTTCCATTGTTTTGACCACTTATCTAATGAAGATAAATCATTCTCCATATTACCGACACCTCCTGGAACATCAACCCTATTACACACTTTTGTGTCATCAGCAAACAAGCAAACCTTCCCTATCAAGCCGTCCCTTATGTCACTTACAAACATGTTAAACAGAACAGGACCCAGAACAGATCCCTGTGGCACCGCCACTTGTAACCAGCCTCTGCTCAGAATACACTCCATTAACAACAACCCTCTGGTATCTGTCCTTCAGCAACTGCAGATCCACTGAACTATCCAGGGGTTAAGTCCAATTTTTGATAACTTCTCTATCAGCTCTTTATGGGAACCGTATGAAAGCTTTACTGAAATCCAGGTAGGCGATATCCACAGCACCACCTTCATCCAGCACTTTAGTTACATAGTCAAAGAAATCAATGAGATTAGTCTGACATGATCGGCCCTCAGTAAAGCCATGCTGGTTTGGGTCCATCAAGTTGTTTATTGTTAGATGGTCAATTATCTTCTTTTTTAGTAGAGTCTCCATCATTTTTACCACTACAGATGTCAAGCTGACTGGCCTATAGTTACTAGCTTCTTCTCTACTACCCTTCTTGTGAATGGGTACAACATTAGCCATTCTCCAATCATCAGGAACATCTCACACTGTGGTATTACACTATTATTACCCAGACTTTACACTGCTCTATTGGTCCCTGCTTTCTATAGTGTGGATAATGCCTCCCTTTCCTTTCCCTACACTATGAATGATCTTTCCCTGAACTGCTCAATAGTTAATTTTGCAATGCTCGAGTCCCCTCCCCGCACCAAGACAGATCCATCATGACCCCAATGCAAGTCAATGGGGACGGATCCGTTTGGTGTGACACAATAGTAAACGGATCTGTCCTCCATTGACTTTCAATAGAGTTCATGACGTCACCTATCACGTTTTTTTTTTTTCATTGAAGAATTCAAGGTGTCATTTTTTTCATTCACCAGCAGAGAGAGCAATGTAATGAAGAGGCTCTGCTGCTGAGGAGAAGAAGCCTGAGGAGGTAAGTGGTCTGTGTTTGTTTGTTTGTTTGTTTTCTATTTTTCAGGGTCGTGAATGCAGAGGACTACGTCGGATTCAGTGGATTACGTCGGACCAGCTTTTTTATTTTTTAAATAAAATGCTCAAACAGGGGTCTGGGCGAGTATTTATTTCAATAAAATATTTTATAAGTGTGTGGGTTTTTTTTACAACATTGCAGTTTTAGTAATCACTGCTATCTACAGACGGCCTTGATTACTAATACTGGGCTTACTGTTTGCCGGTGTGGCCATCACTAACCCCAACATCTATTACCTCGGCACCTACCGCCACCAGGGGTGTCGGGAAGAGCCGGGTACCCACAGGACCAGACCTTCCAAATTGAGGGTCCGGTTCTGGGACAGCTGCCGGCTGGTACCATTAGGCTGGGAAGGGCCAATAACCGTGTCCCTTCCCACCCTGGTAGTGCCAGGCTGCCGCTGCTGGTTGTATCTGGCTGGTGAAGGAAAAAAGGGGGGACCCCACGTCATTTTTTAAATTTTTTTTTTTTTTTAAATGGCGTGGGAGGGACAGGAGGAGGGAGCTGCCAGGGAAGGTAAGTAGTGTCTTCCGAGCGGGGGGTGCCTGGTTTACTCCCATAGACTTCAATTATGCTCGGGTGCTTGGCCGAGCACTTGAGCACCCCTAACTGCACGGCCAGAGCACCCAAGCATATGAGCACCGGGGTGCTCGATCATCACTGGTTACCATGAAGCGCATGGAAATTCGACTTCGAGACAAATCAAATTTTTCCTGAAATTTGGATTGAATTCCACTTCTATTTGCTCATCTCTAGCATATGGCATGTTTAATATCACACCATGCCAGCACATGTCTTATGCTTTTTTATATTACAAAGTTTCCAAAGATTGTCCCTTATCTGGGGCAGTTGATGTTTAAACACACATGGTGTTATGAGATTGGAAAAAAAAATCTTTGTGGAGCGTGATGGTTAGCAAGTGGCATTAGTGGCATGATGCAGACCACAGTAGCCATACCAGACATACACAACATGATAGTAGGTAGGCAGACAGACAGCAGGAGTGGCAAGATAGGGCACCACAAGCAAGATGAGGTGGGCTAGGTCTATACATCAGAATCAGCTGGAGGATTATGAAAATCCCCTAGAATCAAGGATTGATTAATTTTAATAAAAGTGATGTTTTTTTACATTGGTGGAGGACAACTTGGTCCATTTGGGTGTCACCACATCCTCTGTGGCACTGAAAACCCTTTCTGATATGACACCGGAAGCTGGCCAAGATAGAAGATAGACAGCGTGCTGTGCCAGTTCAGGCCACTGTTCCAGTCTGCTTGCCCAAAAATCCATGGGTCAGGGAACTGGGTATGCAATTTAGACTGGACATTGTTTAGGTAGGCCTGAACCTGGGTGTCCTGAACCTGGGCGTTGAGGTGAGAGCTATCGGCTTTCTGACTGGCAACAGCTGGGTGTGACATGTGTAAAAACGGCTCCATCATGCTAAGGAGACTGAAATGGCTGCTGCTACTGCTTCTGTGGCTTCTGCTGATTGTGCTGGTGGGAGGGGGTGACTCTGTGGGCACAGAGGGGGACCTTTTCTTCAGACACAGTGGCGACAGGCGTATGCTTACTGTAAGTTGTGGCAAGCTGCATACACAGTGCGGACAGCAAGATGTGTCAGCTGGGCTTTTTCTGCTGTTGTCCCCCACTGCATGAGCATCAGCTAAGATAAAGAAGATAATTTTGAGAGGGATGACGTCGTTCATGTCACAGTTCTCCCTGCTGACAAACTTTGTGGCCTCTTTAAAGGGCTTCAGCACATGACAGGCAACTTGGGGGTAGCTGCCACTGCCTGACCTTGAAACAATACATGGTCCCTGCTGCTGAAGCGGTCTGGAGCATGACAAAATCATGGCTTTCCGCTGTTTGTACAGGTGCTTGAGCATGTGCAATGTCGAATTCCAGTCAGTGAGTTGCAGATTAAGCGATGTAGAGGAACACAGTTCTGTCATTGCAGGTCCAGGTGAGCGTTCCCCACCATGTAGGAGTGGCTGAAGTGCTTGGACTGTAATGTGGACTTTGTCAACACCTTTCATAAGCCAGTGTTCTTATTTAGAAAGTGATGTGCAACGGCCCGGCCACAGGGCTCGTGAGATATGATGATTATTGTGTCATAGGTGTGGTGTTGCCGATGGTTACTCACGGTTTGGTGACTCCCTGGGCCGGCGTGCAGTGGATAGAGGGGGGACACTACTTCCCTCGGGGCACACTCTGTACTCAGGACCCCCACCGGATGGTAAGGCGAGGTGCCCTTGATGTAAACTTTTATAGTGTTAGTCGGCTGGGTACTGGAATGTCATAACGCTAGTGTCTTTTGTAAACACAAAATTAGTGGTGGAAGTAAAGAGGAGTCAGTTTTGATGAAAACAATGGAAACTTTACTTTTGCCTTGACATAAGATGGTGCAAAATACAATTGTCTTCAATAGGCAGTAGATGGTATAGATTGATGCTGTAAGAACTCCTTTTAAGGCTGTTACTTTAAGTTGCTGTTGCTTTAAATCCTGTTACTCTTAAATCTCCACTTAGTCAATCCCTTAATAAACTAGTCTTGGCTCAGGGTTGTATTTTAATATTTCCCTTGTATAGCGATGCTTCAGGGTATGTTAAGCTCTGCACGGCAGGTATTAATACATCTGCACCGTGACGCTTTAAGAATAGTAACCGGACTGCCCGTTGGTGTTTTCAGTAGGTATGAAATCACAACTTTAGCTAGTAGTTGTAGGATCAGTGTCCAGGCGCTGTGGAGCTACTCCTAGTCACTATATGTTGCTGACAAAGTCCATTAAGCTGATGAGCTCAGCGTTTACCTTTGACAGGCTTGGTATCCAGGTAATGCCAATTTTGCTAGCGGCCTAGAAAATAGTAAGTGCCATCAGGTAGCTTGACGTGGCCAGTGTCCAGCAGGAATGGTGGCCTTTAGGGTGACTTTCTCCTCCTGCACATTTCTTAAGTTGCTTGAAGGTTCAGGAGCTCCTGAGGAGCTGCCTGACCTCTTTAATCCATGATGTTCTTCTGCACACTGCACACTACACTACCTCTAACCATAGAGGGTGTCTATATATGTTATGTGTCAGCACCATCTAGTGGTGAAAATGGTTATTACTGCCTAGGAGGTTCTTACAACACATATAAGAACTTTGACAATAGATTACAATGACATGGCTATCAAGAGTGACATGGCTATATAAAATACAGTTTATAGTGTCCCTTTTACACACATAACACAATTATGTGGGAAACTGCAGATGCACCACTAGGTTGATGATGTGCTCCATGCAGGGAGCAGGTGTTAGGCTCTAGGTTAATTTCAATGTTGCACCCTGTAATGTGAATTTGAAAGATTTGAGAATGAAAAAAATTAAATAGTAAAAAGTAAAAAGTAAATAAATATCAATAGCGTAAATGGGATGGAGACTCAGTCCATCATGCTGTAATACATGGCTGTCTACCATGTTATAACACATGACCGACACTCAAGGGTTTACAAGAGATAGGGCAAGTCATACTCACATCCTACCTAGGATGAAGTCTTCAATGGAGTCTCCTGAGGGAATGTGTGTCGCAAAGTTTAAACCTGTTAGCCCCCTAGTGTGTACCAGGCAGGTCTCTGAGGTCACTCAGAAATGCGGTCACATCAGCACAATGGAGGATGGGTACTATCTCCACTTTATTACAAGGGAAACTATTAGGGCTTGTTCACATGACCGTACACTATGTATTTTGCGGTCCGCAAAAACGGATCCACAAAAAATACGGATGATGTCCGTGTGCATTCCGTATTTTGTGGAACGGAACAACTAGCCCCTAACAGAACAGTCCTATACGTGTTCTATATTTTTGCAGAACGGAAATATGGACATATGGAAACGGAATGCACACAGAGTACCTTCCGTTTTTTTTGCGGACCCATTGAAATGAATGGTTCCACATACGGTCCAAAAAAAAACCAGAACGGATATGGAAATAAAAGTACGGTCGTGTGAATGAGCCCTTATACATATTATTAAACAGAGTTAAAACACCCTTACAATACACACCCATTGTCAGGGTAGTGCAAGCGACCCTGTGCAATGCTGCTTTTGGGAACAGGACTGTGTCCATGGAGGAGGAGGTGGAGGAAGAAGATACCGTAAGTGCCTGCTGTGAGAGCTAGCCCCATGATATGGTAGGAGGTGGTTAGAGAGACCTGAACATGTTGCTGAGTTTCTGCCTCTCCAGTGAGTGGAGGTGATGATGATGAAGACAAAAATATGATACTGCTTGCAGATGCATGTTGGCTGCCACAAGAGGACCAGGAAAAGAAGGACAGTTTTGTTCTGATTGGGAATGCTTGCCAGTCGTATTTTCCCAAAGGATCCAGTGATGTCACCCCATGTACTGCAATATATTTCTGGCACCTATAATTGTATTTGAATAGCACAGTTTATTTAATCCTGCAGATCTTGCACACCACTGTGGGTTTGTGTGCCAGCCTTGTGGAGAAAAAAATTCCATATGGGAGTCGCTCACACAGAGCAATTGCCAGCCAAGCTGGGCATGTTTTGGGCCTAACCCACCCACAGCTTCAGTGTCATCACAGATGGCAGACATGGCTCTAGCTGTTCTTTGGGAGGTACTTGGCCTCTGTTCTTTATTGCTGCCACCACCATCCTCTCGACTGATGTTGGTTCCTCGTCAGCACCCCGATCATGTCCTGTCCAGCGCACAATCGTCAATAGTCCTCACCCTCCATGTTGCTTTTATCAGAATATGAGAAATCATGGTGTGCTTCTAGGCCCCTCTACCATGCTCTTTGTTTTCCTCAACTGCTACTGTCACTATGCCTGCCACCAATGCCATGGCTACAGGTACCACTATTACCACCACCATGAACACAGGTATGCATGGGGTGACCAGCCTCCTCCCCAACCTTATCCTCTGGTCAGTCCAAACAGTGAGGGCTCTCACACAAGTCACTCTTTGGTCTATCTCCCATAGGGCATAAAGGGCTTTTCTTGCCACTTCTTAAGAAAAAAGAAGGCTGCCCATTAGGAAGGGGAAGAGAGACAGACACTGTAAGACTTATCCACCCTCATTCACAGTCCAGCACAGAATGGTTTTCTGCTTGTTCTGCTAGGGCACTTCCCTGCCTGCTGCATTTCTGATTAGCTTATCCAGGTTGTCTATCAGCCCGGGGACCAATTAGGACCAGCCCCACTCCCCCCCCCACACACACACACGTATGTGAGACCCCCTTCTTCTTCCTCCCTAGTGCTTTTTTTTCCCACTGACATTTGCACTAAAATGGCACTATGCACCATTTTACTGAATTCATCTGAAACTAAACTGAAAATACTCGGGTTTGTCTGCTGTCAGAAAAATAGCAAAGTTTTAACAGAACCCTCTTTCAAAAATTTGGCAAACCTGAATCTCAGGTGGGTCGCTTATCTCTACCCGGTAGGTACCTTATCTTCCAGAGAGGCTGAGCACATGACATCAGCTCCCTAAAGACACTGAAATCCAGGTGGGATTTTGTGCAAGCTGGGCGTGTTAACTTGCTTTTTGGTTCACCTTCTGTTATTGTTGGCCGATGATGGAGCAAATTAGTAGTAGTATGAGGAGGAATAGTCTAAGCGTGATGATAGTGATGATGACCATGACATGACTCTGTACTGCATGTGAATACAGCCCAACTGATGCAAAGGAGAATGTGAGAAAGAGAAAACTCTTGTTGCACAATTTGGTGTCCACTTTGGTGTCCACTAAAGCAAAATCTACAATGGAATGGTTCAAAAATAACCGTATCCAGGTCTTAGAATGGCCGAGTCACAGTCCAGACCTGAATCCAATGGAGAAGATGTGGAAAGAGCTGAAAACTGCTGTTCACAAACGTCTCCATCCAACCTCAAAGAGCTCCAGCTGTTTTACAAGGAAGAATGGGCAAGAATTTCAGTCTCTAGATGTGCAAAACTGATAGAGACATACCCCAAGAGACCGCAGCTGTAATCGCAGCAAAAGGTGGCGCAACAAAGTATTAATGCAAGGGGGACGAATAATTTTGCACGCCCCACTTTTCAGTTTTATTATTACAAAAAAAGTTTAAATGATCCAATAAATTTCCTTCCACTTCACAATTGTGACCCACTTGTTGTTGATTCTTCACCCAAAATTTAAAATGTTATATCTTTTTGTTTGAAGCCTGAAATGTGTCAAAAGGTTGAAAAGTTCCAGGGGGCCGAATACTTTTGCAAGGCACTGTACGTTAAGTGTGCAGTAATTCTAAGAGTGACGCCTGTTATCTGCGTGTCATACTTACTCACAGTACTGTTTCACAACTACATCAGGCTCCCTATGTGTGTTTCTACAATGCACAGTGTTCTACACCGATACACAGGGTCTCTGCAGCCAGGAAATAGCTGGTTTTTTTTTTTAAATTAATTCATAACGAATAGAATATTTTTGCAAAATTTGATGAACCGTCTAAATTTAATTTTTGAAAAATGTGCTGTCTAATCTGTAGCAACAATGATGAGCAAGATAACACAGGTGAGCAGGGATGCTGGTGTTTTTTTGTTTTTTTTGTTTTGAATAGTGTTTCGTTGCCTGCACCCGGTTTAAATCACCCCAGATGGGGGAGGGGGGAGATGTTGTCACTGCATCACAGCTGGAGAAGTAATTGAGGCAGTCTGAAGAGGAGAGTGAGGCAGCACATGGCACAGGAACCAGGACAGGTGAGCAAAAGTACAAGTTGTGATTGGCCCACTCACCCATCACTGACCTAGCAGTGACCCACATTAACTACAGATTGGCTTTTCTGTTGTCGAGCTGGGACCAGGAGAGGATGTGGAGAGCAGAGAGGACGACAGAGGGATTGGAACGTGACCAGTGGGGAATCAGAGAGGGCGAGTATGACTTTTTTTTTTCTCGAAAAAATTCATTACACATAATGTATATAACATTGTACAGAAAGAACTTAAAAGGAAAATCAACAATGCAACAAAATTACAACAAGGCAGCCGCGTCCACCGAAGCTGTTAGGTTAGGATTAGAGATGAGCGAGTAGTGTTCGATCGAGCTGGTATTCGATCGAATACTACGCTATTTGGCGTACTCGATTTCGTTCGAGTATAACGGCGATGGCGCACTTAGAATTCGTTTCCCCTCCCACCTTCCCTGGCGCTCTTTTTCCACCAATCACCATGCAGGGGGGGTATGACAGGCACGCTGAGCACGCTGGCAGCGCGAAAACGGCGTCTACATGGATTGGCTGGAAAAACCATGTGACCTCGAATATTAAAAACTCAGCTCTTCCTGCTCGTTCGCATATGCTGCGTGAACTTAGTCAGGGAAAGAGGCTGGAGAAGGGACAGATAGGTTTTAGCTGTTGGACAGGCAGGAGCGTGATTAAAAGCCCTTATCAGGGCTACTATAGTGCAGTACAGTGATAGCTTTACTACAATATAGACTTTACAGAGAACGTCTGCTGTATTCAGGGATAGCTGCTGGAGTAGGGACAGAGAGAGGCATTAGTGGTGTATTAGGTGCTCTGCTACATACCAAACTATATTTGGCACTACTGCTGTGTACCTTGAAATATAAAATATATAGGCCTTTCAATTGGCAACTGTACTGTGCGTTCTCTTGCAAACTAATTTCACATACCTGGTGTAAATACCCACCGTCTGAACAGTTAGTACACGGCTGTGTACCTTGAACTATAAAATATATAGGCCTTATAATTGGCAACTGTACTGTGCGTTCTCTTGCAAACTAATTTCACATACCTGGTGTAAATACCCACCGTCTGAAAAGTTAGTACACGGCTGTATACCTTCAAATATACAATATATAGGCCTTATAATTGGCAACTGTACTGTGCGTTCTCTTGCAAACTAATTTCACGTCTGTGAAGGCAAAATATTGTTACCAAAAAAAAATAAAATGCGGAGGGGGGCTAGCGGAATAGGACGTGGACGAGGACGGGGGCGCGGAAATGCTATTGGGGGCCTTGTTGAAGCCAGTGGGGATACAATGCGTGCTGGTGAGGGTCAGCCAGGATCCCGCTCATCCAGAATCCCTGCCTTTATGGGACAGTTAAGCAGGGGGCGGGTTACACCGCTGTTGAGGCCTGAGCAGGTTGAACAGGTGGTGCAATGGATAGCCGATAGCGCTTCCACACAGTTGTCCACCAGCCAGTCATCCACACAGTCTCACTCTGACCCTCCTTCCTCCACACCTGGCCAACAGAGTCATCCCACCCTTGACCCCTCCCAGGAGCTCTTTTCGGGTCCTTTTTCAGATGTGCCAGAAGAATCCCAGGAGCTAGCAGAGGAATTTGTTTGTAGTGATGCCCAAACACTTGAGTTTTCGCCATCTCCTGCTGATGTGGACCCTGAGCCAGCATCTGTTATCATGAGCGATGATGATGATGAGACGCAGTTGCCATCAAGGGAGGCTGTTGGAATGTCCAGTGGGCAGCAGGAGGAGCAGAGTGAGGAAGTGGAAGAGGAGGTGGTGGATGACGAAATGACCGACCCCACTTGGCCAGGGGTGATGTCCAGCGAGGAAAGTAGTGGAGAGGTGGTGGTCTGCGCAGCACCGAAAAAGGCAGCAAGAGGCAGAGGGATGTCCAGAGGCAGAGGGATGTCCAGAGGCAGAGGGATGTCCACAGGCAGAGGGATGTCCACAGGCAGAGGACAGTCCAGACAGAGAAGTGAGGCCACAGCCAGCAGGGCCGAAGCTGTTCCCGGCAGCGGGCAGTCGCGCGAAGCTCCCCCATCGAGGCCTCGTACTTCTGTGGTGTGGAGATTTTTTAATGTTTGTGCGGATGACAAACTGAGCGCAGTTTGCACACTCTGCCACTCAAAACTGAGTAGGGGCTCTGAGAAGAGCAATCTGACCACCTCAGGCATGCGGCGTCACTTGGAAGTCAAGCACTGGGCTGAGTGGGAGAGAGCAAACGCAATACAACCTGCGCCCGGTCTTGCTGCCACTGCCTCTTCCCCTTTGTTGTGTGCTGCCACTGCGGTCCAGACCTCCAGCCAGGACATCTCCACATCTGCCTCTGCCTCAGCTACTTTGGGGCCTTCTCCTTCAGCCTCCCCTTCCCCCGCCTCTTCGCCTGCACCTTCACACTCCTCGTCCCAACAACTGTCCATCTCGCAGGCGTTCGACCGCAGGCGGAAGTACGCCTCGAGTCACCCCCAAGCCCAAGCCTTAAACTACTGCACATTCTCCAACTGCTGGCCCTGGAGATGTTTGCCGTTTAGGCTTGTGGAGACGCAGGCCTTCCGCGACCTGATGGCGGCTGCCGCACCTCGCTATTCCGTCCCCAGCCGCCACTACTTTTTCCCGGAGTGCCGTCCCGCCCTGCACCAGCACGTGTCGCGTAACATCAGGCGGGCCCTGAGGTACGCAGTCAGCGCAAAGGTTCCACTTGACCACCGACTCGTGGACAAGCGCTTGCGGCCAGGGACGATACATCTCTTTGAACGGCACACTGGGTGAATGTTGTGGAAGCGGGGACGGGGTCGCAAACAGAGACGGCCTACCTACCACCCCCGCCCAAGATTGCCAGCATGGGTTCTGATAAACCCCCCTCCTCCTCCTCCTCCTCCTCCTCCTTAACCGCCGTAGAATTGCTCCGTAAATAAGAAAAATTTATATATTTATGGCTCACCTCTTGGGCCTCCACAAAATTTTAACAGGTCTCACCTCTTGGGCCTCCACATAATTTTTAAACAGGTCTCACCTCTTGGGCCTCCACATAATTTTTAACACGTCTCACCTCTTGGGCCTCCACATAATTTTTAATACGTCTCACCTCTTGGGCCTCCACAAAATTTTTAACAGGTCTCACCTCTTGGGCCTCCACATAATTTTTAAGACGTCTCACCTCTTGGGCCTGCACATAATTTAAGGTCTCACCTCTGGGCCTCCACAAATGTTTAGAGGTCTCACCTCTTGGGCTCCACAAAATGTTTAAGAGGTCTCACCTCTTGGGCCTCCACATAATTTTTAAGAGGTCTCACCTCTTGGGCCTCCACATAATTTTTAAGAGGTCTCACCTCTTGGGCCTCCACATAATTTTTTAACACGTCTCACCTCTTGGGCCTCCACATAATTTTTAACACGTCTCACCTCTTGGGGCCTCCACATAATTTTTAAACGTCCACCTGGGCCCATTTACGTCACCTCTTGGGCCTCCACATAATTATTAACAGGTCTCACCTCTTGGGCCTCCACATAATTTTTAACAGGTCTCACCTCTTGGGCCTCCAGCATAATTATTAACAGGTCTCACCTCTTGGGCCTCCACATAATTATTAACAGGTCTCACCTCTTGGGCCTCCACATAATTTTTAACAGGTCTCACCTCTTGGGCCTCCACATAAATTTTTAACACGTCTCACCTCTTGGGCCTCCACATAATTTTTAATACGTCTCACCTCTTGGGCCTCTACAAAATGTTAAAACAGGTCTCACCTCTTGGGCCTCCACATAATTATTAACAGGTCCTCACCTCTTGGCCTCCACATAATTTTTAACAGGTCCTCACCTCTTGGGCCTCCACATAATTTTTAACACGTCTCACCTCTTGGGCCTCCACATAATTTTTAAACACGTCTCACCTCTTTGGGCCTCCACAAAATTTTTAACACGTCTCACCTCTTGGGCCTCCACAAAATTTTTAACACGTCTCACCTCTTGGGCCTCCACATAATTTTAACACGTCTCACCTCTTGGCCTCCACATAATTTTAATACGTCTCACCTCTTGGGCCTCCACATAATTTTTAAGACGTCTCACCTCTTGGGCCTCCACATAATTTTTAATACGTCTCACCTCTTGGGCCTCCACAAAATGTTTAACAGGTCTCACCTCTTGGGCCTCCACATAATTTTTAAAGAGGTGTCACCTCTTGGGCCTGCACAAAATGTTTAAGAGGTCTCACCTCTTGGGCCTCCACATAATTTTTTAAGAGGTCTCACCTCTTGGACCTCCACAAAATGTTTAAGAGGTGTCACCTCTTGGGCCTCCACATAATTTTTAATACGTCTCACCTCTTGGGCCTCCACAAAATGTTTAAGAGGTCTCACCTCTTGGGCCTCCACATAATTTTTAAGAGGTCTCACCTCTTGGGCCTCCACATAATTTTCACCTCTTGGGCCTCCACATAATTTTTAAGAGGTCTCACCTCTTGGGCCTCCACATAATTTTTAATACGTCTCACCTCTTGGGCCTCCACAACATGTTAACAGGTCTCACCTCTTGGGCCTCCACATAATTTTTAACAGGTCTCACCTCTTGGGCCTCCACATAATTTTTAACACTTCTCACCTCTTGGGCCTCCACATAATTTTTAACACGTCTCACCTCTTGGGCCTCCACATAATTTTTAATACGTCTCACCTCTTGGGCCTCCCACAAAATGTTTAACAGGTCTCACCTCTTGGGCCTCCACATAATTTTTAAGAGGTGTCACCTCTTGGGCCTGCCACAAAATGTTTAACAGGTCTCACCTCTTGGGCCTCCACATAATTTTAAGAGGCCTTGCCAGGTTCACCTCTTGGGCCTGCACAAAATGTTTAAGAGGTCTCACCTCTTGGGCCTCCACATAATTTTAAGAGGTCTCACCTCTTGGACCTCCACAAATGTTTAAGAGGTGTCACCTCTTGGGCCTCCACATAATTTTTAATACGTCTCACCTCTTGGGCCTCCACAAAATGTTTAAGAGGTCTCACCTCTTGGGCCTCCACATAATGTTTAAGAGGTCTCACCTCTTGGGCCTCCACATAATTTTTAAGACGGTCTCACCTCTTGGGCCTCCACATAATTTTTAAGAGGTCTCACCTCTTGGGCCTCCACATTAATTTTTAACACGTCTCACCTCTTGGGCCTCCACATAATTTTTAATACGTCTCACCTCTTGGCCTCCACATACATGTTTAACAGGTCTCACCTCTTGGGCCTCCACATAATTTTTAACAGGTCTCACCTCTTGGGCCTCCACATAATTTTTAACACTTCTCACCTCTTGGGCCTCCACATAATTTTTAACACGTCTCACCTCTTGGGCCTCCACATAATTTTTAAATACGGTCTCACCTCTTGGGCCTCCACATAATGTTTAACAGGTCTCAACCTCTTGGGCCTCCACATAATTTTTAACAGGTCTCACCTCTTGGGCCTCCACATAATTTTTAACAGGTCTCACCTCTTGGGCCTCCACATAATTTTAAACAGGTCTCACCTCTTGGGCCTCCACATAATTTTAACAGGTCTCACCTCTTGGGCCTCCACAAAATGTTTAACAGGTCTCACCTCTTGGGCCTCCACATAATTTTTAAGAGGTCTCACCTCTTGGGCCTCCACAAAATGTTTAAGAGGTCTCACCTCTTGGGCCTCCACATAATTTTTAAGAGGTCTCACCTCTTGGGCCTCCACAAAATGTTTAAGAGGTCTCACCTCTTGGGCCTCCACATAATTTTAAAAGGTCTCACCTCTTGGGCCTCCACAAAATGTTTTAAGAGGTCTCACCTCTTGGGCCTCCACAAAATTTTAAGAGGTCTCACCTCTTGGGCCTCCACATAATTTTTAAGAGGTCTCACCTCTTGGGCCTCCACATAATTTTTAACAGGTCTCACCTCTTGGGCCTCCACAAAAATTTTAACAGGTCTCACCTCTTGGGCCTCCACAAAATGTTTAACAGGTCTCACCTCTTGGGCCTCCACATAATTTTAAACAGGTCTCACCTCTTGGGCCTCCACATAATTTTTAACAGGTCTCACCTCTTGGGCCTCCACAAAATGTTTAACAGGTCTCACCTCTTGGGCCTCCACATAATTTTTAACAGGTCTCACCTCTTGGGCCTCCACAAAATTTTTAACAGGTCTCACCTCTTGGGCCTCCACATAATTTTTAACAGGTCTCACCTCTTGGGCCTCCACAAAATTTTTAAACAGGTCTCACCTCTTGGGCCTCCACATAATTTTTAACAGGTCTCACCTCTTGGGCCTCCACAAAATGTTTTAACAGGTCTCACCTCTTGGGCCTCCACATAATTTTTAACAGGTCTCACCTCTTGGGCCTCCACATAATTTTTAACAGGTCTCACCTCTTGGGCCTCCACATAATTTTTAAACAGGTCTCACCTCTTGGGCCTCCACATAATTTTTAATACTGTCAATCTCACCTCTTGGGCCTCCACATAATTTTTAAGACGTCTCACCTCTTGGGCCTCCACATAATTTTAATACGTCTCACTTCTTGGGCCTCCACAAAATGTTTAGCAGGTCTCACCTCTTGGGCCTCCACATAATTTTTAACAGGTCTCACCTCTTGGGCCTCCACATAATTATTAACAGGTCTCACCTCTTGGGCCTCCACATAATTTTTAACAGGTCTCACCTCTTGGGCTCCACATAATTTTTAACACGTCTCAACCTCTTGGGCCTCCACATAATTTTTAATACGTCCTCACCTCTTGGGCCTCCACACAAATTTTTAACAGGTCTTCACCTCTTTGGGCCTCCACATAATTTTAATAACGTCTCACCTCTTGGGCCTCCACATAATTTTTAACACGTCTCACCTCTTGGGCCTCCACAAAATTTTCCATGAGCCTCTGGCCAGCCCACGGCCTCTTCCTGCCTTTTGCGGTCCTACGCATCCCTCAACATCCCCACTGCTTTACCTGCTAGACATGACACTGGGCCAGGTCGGGTCACTGACATCTCAAGCGCCAACAATTTGGGCATTTTAAGGCTTCTGCATGTGTTTGAGTTGTTTTTACATTTTAAAGAAGACATGTCTGACCACATCTCACACACACACACAATGACAATTAGGGGTGGGGTCTATTTGCTTTCCCCCTTGCCTATGCCATCTGTGGTTGTCCATAGGCAACGTGATTTTAAGGGCTGCAGAATTTTATCTTCTTTTTTGTCTAGTTTGGCTTGGTGTCCATGGCAATGTAGAGGAAAGAAGGTTTCCTTGTATGGTCTCACTTTACAGAGAGGTTAGATTGTCTTTGGAGTGTATTGTTGAGAGGCTGTGATAGTGGCGTAATAGTGCGACTTGGGCGCGT
>ONZH01001245.1:0-61105 GCA_900303285.1 Rhinella marina | reverse complement strand
GGCCGAAGCTGTTCCCGCAGCAGGCAGTCGCGCGAAGCTCCCCATCGAGGCCTCGTACTTCTGTGGTGTGGAGATTTTTTAATGTTTGTGCGGATGACAAACTGAGCGTGGTTTGCACACTCTGCCACTCAAAACTGAGTAGGGGCTCTGAGAAGAGCAATATGACCACCTCAGGCATGCGGCGTCACTTGGAAGTCAAGCACTGGGCTGAGTGGGAGAGAGCAAACGCAATACAACCTGCGCAAGGTCTTCCTGCCACTGCCTCTTCCCCTTTGTTGTGTGCTGCCACTGCGGTCCAGACCTCCAGCCAGGACACCTCCACATCTGCCTCTGCCTCGGCTACTTTGGGGCCTTCTCCTTCAGCCTCCCCTTCCCCCGCATCTTCGCCTGCACCTTCACACTCCTCGTCCCATCAACTGTCCATCTCGCAGGCGTTCGACCGCAGGCGGAAGTACGCCTCGAGTCACGCCCAAGCCCAAGCCTTAAACTGCCACATCTCCAAACTGCTGGCCCTGGAGATGTTGCCGTTTAGGCTTGTGGAGACGCAGGCCTTCCGCGACCTGATGGCGGCTGCCGCACCTCGCTATTTCCGTCCCCAGCCGCCACTACTTTTCCGCGGAGTGCCGTCCCCGCCCTGCACCAGCACGTGTCGCGTAACATCAGGCGGGCCCTGAGGTACGCAGTCAGCGCAAAGGTCCACTTGACCACTGACTCGTGGACAAGCGCTTGCGGCCAGGGACGATACATCTCTTTGACGGCACACTGGGTGAATGTTGTGGAAGCGGGGACGGGTCACAAAGAGAGACGGCCTACCTACCACCCCCGCCCAAGATTGCCAGCAGGGGTTCTGATAAACCCCCCTCCTCTTCCTCCTCCTCCTCTGCCTTAACATCGCCCTCAGCCGCTAGCTGGAAGCGTTGCAGCACTGGCACGGGGAGACGTCAGCAGGCGGTGCTTAAGCTCATCAGCTTGGGCGACAGGAAGCACAGCGCCCCAGAGGTGAGGGATGCCATATTGCAGCAGACGGAGATGTGGCTGTCGCCGCTGCAGCTAGGACCAGGCATGGTCGTGTGCGATAACGGCCGTAACCTGGTGGCGGCTCTGGAGCTTGCCGAACTCAATCACGTACCATGCCTGGCCCACGTTTTTAATCTGGTAGTCCAAAAATTTCTAAAGACTTACCCCAACCTGGCAGAGCTACTGGTGAAGTGCGGCGCTTGTGCGCTCACTTTCGGAAGTCAACTGTAGCTGCTGCTAGCTTAAAAAAACTCCAGCAACGCCTCCATTTGCCTGAACATCGGCTGTTGTGCGACCTGCCGACTCGCTGGAATTCCACCTATTCCATGTTGGCCAGGGTGTGTGAGCAGCAGAGAGCATTGATGGAGTACCAGATTATGAATCCACGCGTGCCTCCAACTCAGCTCCCTCAGTTTGCCAACCACGAGTGGCCATGGATGGCAGACATATGCGATGTACTGCGTATCTTTGAGGAGTCCACCAAGAAGGTCAGCAGCGAGGACGCTATAGTGAGCGTAACCATCCCGCTCCTATGCGTCCTTAAAGAATCGCTCATCGCAATAAGGGAGAACGCATTGCACGCAGAGGAGACGGGGGTAGGAGGAGACGCAACGGAGCTACACAGTCAGACCACACTTTTGTCTGCTTCTCGGTGGCAGTTGCAGGAGGAGGAGGAGGATGAGGAGGAGGAGGACGACGTGGAGGTGGCTGTGGAAGAGGAGGAGGATGCTGGCGGCGAGGGTAGCAGTCAGGCTGTGTGCGTCCCATTGGTTCAGCGCGGATGGGGCGGAGAGGAGGCGGAAGAGGAAGAGGAGGAAATGGCAAGTGATCCTTCTGGTGGGGGGCAGTGACGTCATGCCTATTCAGAGTCTGGCACACATGGCTGACTTCATGCTGGGCTGCTTTTCCCGGGACACACGTTGTCCGGATAGTGAGAACAAACTGTACTGGGTCTTCGCACTCCTGGACCCCCGGTATAAAGATAACGTCTCCTCTTTTATTCCGGTAGAGGAGAAGGACGAATCGATTGCTGGAATACCAGAGGGAACTCGTGCAGAACATGATGGAGATTTTCCCACCCACCATCGCTGGCGGCAGAGAGGAGAGGGTCTCCCAGAGTCCCACAACATCATCAGGCCCACAGCCACCAGGGGAACACTCTCCAAGGTGTGGGACACGTTCATGGCACCCCCCGTGCAACTTCCATCACTGCGGGGCCCGCTATCAGCAGGAGGGACAAGTATCGGCGGATGTTGCGGGAGTACCTGGCAGACCGTACCCCTGTCCTCCCCGATCCCTCGGCGTCCTACACTTACTGGGTCTCCAAGTTGGACACGTGGCTGGAACTGTCCCTGTACGCCTTGGAGGTGCTTGCCTGCCCTGCCGCCAGCGTGCTATCAGAAAGGGTGTTCAGCGCAGCCGGGGGCATTATAACCGATAAGCGCAGCCGCCTGTCAACCGACAGTGCCGACAGGCTGACGCTAATCAAAATGAACAGCAAGTGGATTGACCCGGACTTTGCTTCTCCAACAGTGGAAAGCAGCCAAAAGTGAAGTGCCATCTGTATGAAGTGCCATTTCCTCCTCCACCTCCTCCTCCTTAACCGCCGTAGAATTGCTCCGTAAAAAAAAAAATATTATGGCCCTTGGCTAAAAATTTTTATGGCTCACCTCTTGGGCCTACAAGCAATTTTTATCATGGCTCACCTCTTGGGCCTACAAGCAATTTTATCATGGCTCACCTCTTGGGCCTACAAGCAATTTTTATCATGGCTCACCTCTTGGGCCTAAAGCAATTTTATCATGGCTCACCTCTTGGGCCTACAAGCAATTTTTATCATGGCTCACCTCTTGGGCCTACAAGCAATTTTTATCATGGCTCCACCTCTTGGGCCTACAAACAATTTTTAAGAGGTCTCACCTCTTGGGCCTACAAACAATTTTTATTATGGCTCACTCTTGGGCCTTAATACAATTTTTAAGAGGTCTCACCTCTTTGGCCTCCACTTAATTTTTTCGAGGGCTCACCTCTTGGGCCTCCATATAATTTTTTCGAGGCTCACCTCAAGCTAACTTTGCGCACTCATTAAAATATTTTCACAACAAGGACCTAAGAGCCCTCGATGGGAGAGCTTTGTGTGGGGGCTCTGTTATAGGGAAGAGATGCGGCCCCTCGCGGGCTCTAGCCTGCCTTCTCCATGAGCCTCTGGCCAGCCCACGGCCTCTTCCTGCCTTTTGCGGTCCTACGCATCCCTCAACATCCCCACTGCTTTACCTGCTAGACATGACACTGGGCCAGGTCGGGTCACTGACTTCGTCATACTCAACCACCTCCTCTTACACTGCCTCACTTTGCTCCAACAGCCTCCCTTGCTGGCAACTGTGTTTCATCATCGTCCCTAATCATTTTACACTTCAGTGCCCGTTCCACACCACCATCAGCTAGAGATGGAGCTTGCTCCAGTGTTTGGGCATCAGAACAAACAAAATCCTCAGATAGCTCCTGCGATTCTTGCATGGGTGGGAACACTGGGTTTGATAACATTGGGCAGGGTGGGAGGAAGGAGGGTCAGAGTGAGGTCCCTGCAGTTTCTGCAGGCTATCGACGAGACTAGACTTTGTGGACTTGACTGGGTGGTGGACAGATTTAACAAATCTAGAAGGAGAAGGAGGGGTTTGCCGAGCTGTCTGTAAGGGTTGCGGAAATCCAGACAGAACCAAGGCCCAAAACTTGGGTGGGGTAGCAGGTTTGCCCGTCCCCGCCTCCACAACATTCACCCAGTGTGCTGTCAGGGAGATGTAGCATCCCCGGCCTCAAACCAAAGTGTTGGTGGTCAAATGGCCTTTTGCAGTAACCGTGTTACTCGGGCGTGGATGATGTTTTGGGACATGTGCCTGGGCAAGGCAGGGATGGCACAGAGGGAAAAATAGTGATGGCTTGATTGCTTTCCCCCTTGCCTATGCCATCTGTGGTTGTCATAGGCAACGTGATTTAAGGGGTGCAGAATTTTATCTTCTTTTTTGTCTAGTTTGGCTTGGGGTCCATGGCAATGTAGAGGAAAGAAGGTTTCCTTGTATGGTCTCACTTTACAGAGAGGTTATATTGTCTTTGGAGTGTATTGTTGAGAGGCTGTGATAGTGGCGTAATAGTGCGACTTGGTCGCGTTATATGCACCCAGACATGCTTCCCCTGCTGTCCCAGTTGCATTCCAGCAGTGTTGGCATCCTTTTCTGAGGTTTCCGGGTGGACTTGGTGACCTCCAAGTGGTCGAATCAAGATTTCCAAGTGGCGAGCATTTTTTTCCCATAGACTTTAATGGGATTCGATATTCGGTCGAATAGTCGAATATCGCGGTCTATTCGAATCGAATTTCGAACTTTAGAATATTTCACTACTCGCTCATCTCTAATAATCATCAACATTAACTAAATAAACACTTCACTCTGTTTGTAATAACTCTATATAATATACGTGTTTCACTTTTTGAACTGAATTACTGAAAAAACAACTTTTTGATGATATTCAAATTTATTGAGATGCACTTGTTCATGTCTACAGGAATGACAGTTTCACCAGGTAACTGAGCACATCACTTGTTCACCAGTTTATCAGCTGCACAGACGTGCAGATTGTCGGGAACGAGCATTTGCAGCAATGTTGGTCCCCAATAATGGGTCCGACTCTCGTGCCGTGGAAACCAAGTATTACTCTTTATAATGCATGATAACCTCCTAATTGTTGAGACTTCTCTGCTAGAAAGAACAAAAAGGGCATGTTCATGAAGCAAGGTATTCAGCGTTTGCAACAGCCAAAGACATTAAGGGGGTATCATACAGTTAAAAAAAATATATATATATATATATTTTTGGACACACCTTCTCATTCAAAGAGTTTTCTGTATTTATATGACTATGAAAATTGTAGATTCACACTGAAGGCATCAAAACTATGAATTAACACATGTGGAATTATATACTTAACAAAAAAGTGTGAATCAACTGAAAATATGTCTTATATTCTAGGTTCTTCAAAGTAGCCACCTTTTGCTTTGATTACTGCTTTGCACACTCTTGGCATTCTCTTGATGAGCTTCAAGAGGTAGTCACTTGAAATGGTATTCCAACAGTCTTGAAGGAGTTCCCAGAGATGCTTAGCACTTATTGGTCCTTTTGCCTTCACTCTGAGGTCCAGCTCACCCCAAACCATCTCGATTGGGTTCAGGTCTGGTGACTGTGGAGGCCAGGTCATCTGGCGTAGCACCCCATCACTCTCCTTCTTGGTCAAATAGCCCTTACATAGCTTGGAGGTGTGTTTGGGGTCATTGTCCTGTTTATAAATAAATGATGGTCCAACTAAACGCAAACTGGATGGAATAGCATGACGCTGCAAGATGCTATGGTAGCCATGCTGTTTCAGTATGCCTTCAATTTTGAATAAATCCCCAACAGTGTCACCAGCAAAGCACCCCCACACCATCACACCTCCTCCTCCATGCTTCATGGTGGAAACCAGGCATGTAGAGTCCATCCATTCACCTTTTCTGCGTCGCACAAAGACACGGTGATTGGAACCAAAGATCTCAAATTTGGATTCATCAGACCAAAGCACAGATTTCCACTGGTCTAATGTCCATTCCTTGTGTTCTTTAGCCCAAACAAGTCTCTTCTGCTTGTTGCCTGTCCTTAGCAGTGGTTTCCTAGCAGCTACTTTACTACGAAGGCCTGCTGCACACAGTCTCCTCTTAACAGTTATTGTAGAGATGTGTCTGCTGCTAGAACTCTGTGTGGCATTGACCTGGTCTCTAATCTGAGCTGCTGTTAACCTGCGATTTCTGAGGCTGGTGACTCGGATGAACTTATCCTCTGCAGCAGAGGTGACTCTTGGTCTTCCTTTCCTGGGGCCATCCTCATGTGAGCCAGTTTCTTTGTAGCACTTGATGGTTTTTGCAATGGTTTTTCAAAGTTTTACCAATTTTTTGGACTGACTGACCTTCATTTCTTAAAGTAATGATGGCAACTCGTTTTTCTTTACTTAGCTACTTTTTTCTTGCCATAATACAAATTCGAACAGTCTATTCAGTAGGACTATCAGCTGTGTATCCACCTGACTTCTGCCCAACACAACTCATGGTCCCAACCCCATTTATAAGGCAAGAAATCCCACTTATTAAACCTGACAGGGCACACCTGTGAAGTGAAAACCATTTCAGGTGACTACCTCTTGAAATCATCAAGAGAATGCCAAGAGTGTGCAAAGCAGTAATCAAAGCAAAAGGTGGCTACTTTGAAGAACCTAGAATATAAGACATATTTACAGTTGTTTCACACTTTTTTGTTAAGTATATAATTCCACATGTGTTGATTCATAGTTTTGATGCCTTCAGTGTGAATCAACAATTTTCATAGTCATGAAAATACAAAAAACTCTTTGAAAGAATGAGAACGTGTGTCCAAACTCTTGGTCGGTGCTGTATATTTATATTTATATATATATATATATATATATATATATATATTCATTTAGCCCAATCCCTTCCCCTAACATCTGTTTAGGGAAAGTTGGGAGCTATCCATACACCTAAAAATGTTTTTTGAACCTGCCATTTGCTCTCCGTACACTAATATGTATGGGAGCCTTAAACGACAAAATTACGCTCTATGCCTAGAAGTTTATCAAAGAAACTAAGGATGCTCCACTCCCTGAGAAGTTTGTTAAAGAGGTTTTCCGGGATTTTACTACTGATGACTTATCCTCAGTATAGGTCATCAGTATCTGATCGGTGGGGATCCGACACCCAGAAGCCCCGCCGACCAGCTATTTCAGAAGGCACCAGCACTCTCGTGAGCACCACAGTCTTCTCTTAGATTTTCCTAGGCCAGTGACATCACGTTCATTGGTTATGTGGCCTAGGAGCAGCTCAGCCCCATTCAAGTGAATGGCGCTGAATACGATACCACTGTACAATGTACGACGCTGTGCTTGGTAAGCTGCGAGGAGGTAGCGGTACCTTCTCAAACTGCTGATCAGAGGGGGTCCCGGGTGTTGGACCCTCACCGATCAAATACTGAGGATAGGTCATCAGTAGTAAAATCCTGGAAAACCCCTTTAAAGAAACTGAGGATGTCACTCAGTAGCCTTAGGAAGTAATATAATTCCCCAAAAAATGAAATTATATTTATTACCTATCAAAACTATAATCCAGCAAATAACACCAGAATTCTGTTTTTTCTAAACTTACTGCATAAAACCAATATTAGGCTCAAAATACAAAGATGGAACAGAGCTAAGCTGTGTATTATGATGAATTTGTCATTTAGTGCTAAAATCTAGCCTTAAAATATAACTAAAATTGATATTAAGGCATTGTGTTGTTGTTTTTTTTTTACCATGTACACCTATTGTATTATCTTAAAGGGGTTTAAATACCCTATTAAATAATTTTGATTTAGTAGAAGAAGATCTGCCATTCAGGATCCTTATCGATTAGCTAGTATGAAGATCATTTAGAAATTGTCTTTCTCATACTGGAGTGTGTAGCATGCCTATACATCCGATAGAAAGCCTGTTATTTTAACGGGGTTGACCACTATTTGGCTACTGTTGAGCAATCTGTTTGTAAGACGATTATATGGCAGTTATTCATATAGCCTTTGTTGATATTCTGCATCATTTCCTATATGGGTATATCGGTATTCTCCCATGTTGGCCAAGTCTTTTGTGCTGTTCATAAAGAGGTATTGTCCATAAAATGGCTGCTGATGGAAAATCATGTGGCCAGACACATCACTCAGTCTCCTCCATTAATACAGTGTCTCGAAAAAGTATTCATACCCCTTGAACTGTTCCACATTTAGTTACGTTAATTATATAAACTTAAATAGACCAACACAAAGTAGCAAGTATGTATGAAGTGAAAAGTAAATGATACACAATTTTCAAAATGTTTAATAAATACAAATCTGGAAAGTGTGGCATGTATTTTTAGTCCGCCCTCTGAGTCAATACTTTGTAGGACCAATTTTTGCTGCAGTTAAAGCTGCAAGTCTTTGGTGTATGTCTCTACCAACTTTGCACATCTAGATGCTGAAATTTTTGCCCATTCTTCTTTGCAAAATAGCTCAAGCTCAGTAATATTGGATGGAGAACGACTGTGAACAGCATTTTTCTAGTCTTGCCACAGATTCTCATTGGGATTTAGGTCTGCACTTTGGGAAATTCTAACACATGAATATGCTTTGATCTAAATAATTTCATTGTATTTCTGGCTGTATGTTTAGCATTGCTGTACTTCTGGAAGGTGAACCTCTGCCCCATTCTCAAGTCTTTTCCAGCCACTACAAGGTTTTCCTCCAGGATTGCTTTGTATTTAGCTCCATCCATCTTCCCATCAACTCTGACCATCTTCTGTGTCCCTGATGAAGAAAAAAGCATCCCCACAACATGGTGCTGCCACCACCATGTTTCACAGTGGGGATGTTGTGTTCAGGATGATGTGCAATGTTAGTTTTTAGCCACATATAATTTTGCATTGAGGTCAGAAAGTTTAACTTTGGTCTCATATGACCAAAACACCTTCTTCCACTCTATTGTGTCCCCTACATGACTTGTGGCAAACAGCAAACAGGAGTTCTTATTAGTGTCAAGCGAATCGAGCTTTAGATCAGAGATCCAAAGTGGATTGATTCAAAGACTTTGGTTTTAATGCTGGCTTCACGTACCTCAGTACCAAACCCGACTTTGTTTTAAAAGACACATATGTGATTACCAAATTAATTCGCTGAAGTCTCGCGTGACTTTGGCTGAGACAAATTTTACCTACACGGAGGCAATATATTTTCATGCTGTACGGAAACAACATTAAATCCGAAGTGTTTGAACAAATCGACTTTGGGTGTCTGATCCCAAGCATGATTCTCTCAACATCAGTTCTTATGGCTTGCTTTCAAACATGGCTTTCTTGTTGCCACGCTTACATAAAGGCCAGATTTGTGGATTGCACAACTAATAGTTGTCCTGTGGACAGATTGTCCCACCTGAGCTATGGATCTCTTTAGCATCTCCAGAGTGATTATGGCCCTCTTGGCTGCTTCTCAAATAAGTGCTCTCCTTGCCTGGGCTGTCAGTTTAGGTTAAAGGCCATGTCTTGGTTAGTTAACATTTGTGCCAAATACTTTCCATTTTCAGCTGTAGTTATGCTGAGAATAAATTACATACTTTATAACAGCCTCTTCGACCTATGAAGCAACAGGCAACAGAAACGTTTATTCCTTCAAACTACTAGTTAGGTGACCAGAAGACAATTGGTCACACTGGATTTTATTTGGGGGTATCAGAGTACAGGGGACTGAATAAAAATGCACAACATACTTTTCCGATTTTTATTAATTAAACATTTTGAAAACCATGTATCATTTTGTTTTCAATTCACATATACTTGCAACTTTGTGTTGGTCTATCACATAAAATCCCAATAAATACATTTAAGTTTGTGGAAAAGGCACTGTTTAGATCCATAGCCAACCAGTGTTTTTGACATGAATTGCAGCATGTGCAAGCAGTGTTGTACATAGAAAAGTAAGGGTCCCATAGCAAGGATCAAACCAGAACCCCCACAAAGGACAGAAGGGTTTCCGCCTTTCAGTGACCCTTGGGCCATTTTTTCCACTGCCTCATTTGCTAAAAGTTTTTCCTTTAGGCCTCTTTCACACGAACATTGTGTTTTGCAGTCCGCAAATTGCGGATCCGCAAAAACAACGAATGGCATCCGTGTGCATTCTGTATTTTGCGGAACGGAACAGCTGGCCCCTAATAGAACAGTACTATTCTTGTCCGTAATACAAACAAGAATAGGACATGCTTTTTTTTTTTTTTTTGCGGGCTACGGAGCAGAGCAACGGATGCGGACAGAACACGGTGTGCTGTCCGCATTTTTTGCGGGCCCATAGAAATGAATGGGTCCGCATTTTTCATGTGAAAAATGCGGATCGGAGCCCGCAAAAAATACTGTCGTGTGAAAGAGGCCTTAGAGGGTAGAGTCCTGACCAAGTTTTCAACTCCAGTAGAAGAGGGCATGATCCCAACTGGGCCTCATTTTGCCCTGGGCCTAATAGCAGTCGCATGGTCTGCCACTATGGTAGTTACGCCCCTGTGTGCAAGGTTTTACTTGCAAGTATTGTGTTGAGTTTCTATCATGAAAAATTGGAGTTAAAAAAAACAACAACTGATGGTATGTAAGGTGGATAAATATGTATATCACATACCAGCACATTTTAAACATTTGCTTCTTATGGCAATTGTATTACTATTTAGAAATACAACGTTAGCTTACGTGGTATTTTCATATTTTAGTGTCAGCATATAATTTATGTTTACATGTGCTCAGTGACTTACCTACACATTCAAATTTTCCAGTTACATACCTTAGAAACTGTTCTCAAGTGAGCAGCACTATGTAATTATATTTTTTCCCTAATTACAGATATTATCAGATTGCAGAAACATAATTATAAGTAGATGGAAACAGAACACTTGAAGTATCGGTTTTAGATGCAATCTAGTACATGCCAATTAGGAAGTCAACAAAAAAAAAAATGCAGATAAACTACAAACATTATCTAATACTGGACAAATACAACTTGACCCTTATTCGCAGAAATACTCAATGAAACTGTGGAACAAAATATATTAAAATTAATATAAAATATTGACATGGAATGTTTTAAAACAGTGTTTCAAATATACAGCATACAGAGAAATTCATTTAACCTAACATCTAATCTGGAACCTCAGTATATTTGGATTTTCACAGAAATCATAAGATAAAATGGAGAGAACTAACTGAGATATTAAAAACAAAGTTGTACAGATCCGTCGGCACTCTAGCTGTTGTGAAACTACAATTGCCAGCATGCTCCATTCATTTTTATGAGAGTTCTTCCCTATCCCCATTGACTAAACATACACATTTGGCTGAACAGAGAGGGTATCTGTATTGGGAAATCAGGAGAGATAGCTGTCTGCCAAATGATCTTTGGTTAACAACTATTAGAAGCTTTTAGCATTCAGTATTGAGTTTCTTGAAATAGCAGGTTGTTTTTTGTCTTTTGATTAGCATATATCCTTTTACCTTTTGTGCCACCCCTATTTCCTCATGGATTGTAAGCACTTGTGATAAGGACCCTCACTCTTATTGTTTGAATTGATTATTTTAGTTTCTCCGGAATGTTAGTGTCTGCTTCTAAATGCAACGTATTGAGGAATATTTTTACACTATATATAGATTATTATTGTTGTTCATATTATTATTATTATTATTATTATTATTAAAATTATTATTATTTTTACAATGCTTTTGAAGCAGCAGACTGGCTTTAATTTATTGTTTTAGCAACATGTAACAAACTTACCTGTCCAGGCTCCAGCTAGGGAATCTTCAGCTTCAGGACAGCAGTGCCAGGAGAGACGCGATGCTGAGCCATGCCCCCTGGTGATGTGACCACATCCTTAGCAACTTGCTCAGCTTCTTCTGGCAGTGGGTGTGTGCTGGGAGAGATTAGCAGTGAGTTGTTTGCTCAGCTGCTCTATTACTGTGTGCTAGTGTTTCTAACTAATGGAGCACCAAGTCATGGACCTATTACATTCTGATCCAGCGACTTGGCTCTCTATTTGAATCCCTTCCTAGCCGTACACCAGTTCCAGTGATAGTTTTTGGCTCACTAGTTGTGTTTCTGGTTCTTTCTCCTGTGTTTCTGATCCCAGCTTGTCTTCTGACCACTGTATGTCTCTTGTTTTGTACTTTGTAGTCCGTCTGGTTCTCATCTCAGGTTGTCTTCGACCACCCATTGTCTGTTTGGTACTGCATAACTCACCTAGTTTTGACCCATTTACATACTACTCTATATTGTGTTTGCCTGTCTTAGTTTGTCAGTCTCTGCACTTATATAGCTATATACTCTACAATTTTCCTATAAAGACACAATATAGTAACAGTTTGAAACAAAATACTCTTCAAATTTGAAGAATAATCATAATTAGCACTCTTGTACTAAGGGTATGGCCGCACAGAACATACATGCCACAGTTATGTGATCACCTTGCAGCCAGACTAGCCATGTAGCCCTAGCCTAACACACATGAACAATGGACCAACAAATCTGTATTGTACACTGCCATTTATCAATATTGTAGACTAGGGATCAGCAACCATCAGCACCGCAGCTGACTCTAAGCAACTGCAACTCTAAGCAAACACACTTAAAGGGGTTCTGCAGTTCTGTAAAACTGATGATCTATCCCCTGGATAGATCATCAGTATCTGATCAGCGGGGGTCCGACACCCGGGACCCCCGCCGATCAGCTGTTTGAGAAGGCAGTGGTGCTGCAGGAGCGCCGCGGCCTTCTCTGTGTTTACCGCAGGCCCAGTGACGTCACAACTAGTTTCACTGGCCTGGGCGGGGCTAAACTCTGTTTACTTGAATGGAGCTTAGTCCCGCCCAGGCCAGTGATACTAGTTGTGACGTCACTGGGCCTGCGGTAAACACAGAGAAGGCCGCGGCGCTCTTGCAACGCCGCTGCCTTCTCAAACAGCTGATTGGCGCCAGTCCCGGGTGTCGGACCAGATGATGATCAGATGATGATGATCTATCCAGAGGATAGATCATTAGTTTTAAAGAACTACAGGACCCTTTTAAAGTTTATTCACATGACTGTATATACATTATTTTGCAGTCTCTAAAACACGGATCTTCAAAAAATATGGATGACACCCGTGTGATGCCAGTTTTCCATTAGTTTTTTGTGCGTCCATTGTAACAATGCCTATTGGAGTAGGACATGTTTTATCTTTTTTGTGGGACTTCAGAATGCACATGGATGCAGACAGCACTCTACGTGCTGTCTTTTTATTGTTAAGGACTCATAGAAATTAATGGGTCTGTGTGAGAGCAACAAAAACTTGAATCGGATGCAGACGAAAAATATGGTCATGTGAACTGGCCTTATTCGGCTGGCATAAAAGTGAAAGGAGGATTCTTGAACTTGTAGTTTAACAACAGCTTAACTGTCAGAGGTTGTTGATCCCTGTTGACCATAATTATGCATGAGGGTCTGAGCTAAAGGTCCCCTCAATAATTACCATGAAAGTAGCTCCACGTTCTTGCAAGTCATGATTCTCTTTTTTTTTTTTTTTTTTTTGTTAACACAATGGCTCATCCATATGACAGATTTACTGAACACTACATTACACTACAAGTCCTGCTTAAGAGAAAAAGTACAGATTTAACCATGTGTACATGGAGTGATGCAGAACTCACAGGAGTACCTGTAGAAGATGTCACTTGCAGTCCTATGTAACAGATAACACTGTGTAACACTGTGATCTCTTTGAGTGCAGATAACATACTGTATAGCTATATTTCTAATTATAGATCACTCTGAATAAAGATATTAGATGCTATCTTCCCACCTGACGATTCCTCACTGTAGGGATGGGGCCTTCTGTGATTATAGCCGGAGCTCTTTCATAAGCTGCAGCTTCATGGGTGATGGGGGCCTCAGTGAAGGAGGGAAAGGACCTATGGGGCTGACATGACCGCTGCTTGGCTCCTTCAATTATCAATTGATTCCTATGTCTAGTATAGCGCTGGACAGAGGAGTCAGGCTATTGTATGCCAGTCCTGGGCCCCCTGCTGCCGGGTCCAGAATAGTCAGTCCTCCTGCTAAGCCTTGCTGCTTTCCTGGCTGTCCCTGTCCTGGTGAGGGCCCTGAAGTAGCTGCTACACCTGCTATGATGGTAGTTTCTCTCCTGCTAACAGAGAGATAATTGAGCAAACAGTTGCAAATGCAAATACTCTTTCCTAATCACTGCACTTTGCAAAAGTGCACAATGATCATTACTAGAGATGAGCGAGTAGTGTTCGATCGAGCCGGTATTCGATCGAATATTACTACACTATTCGGCATACTCGATTTCGATCGAGTATAACGGCGATGGCGCACTTAGAATTCGTTTCCCCTCCCACCTTCCCTGGCGCTCTTTTTCCACCAATCACCATGCAGGGGGGGGTATGACAGGCCCGCGGAGCACGCTGGCAGCGCGAAAACGGCGTCTACATGGATTGGCTGGAAAAACCACGTGACCTCGAATATTAATAACTCAGGTCTTCCTGCTCGTTCGCATATGCTGCGTGAACTTAGTCAGGGACAGAGGCTGGAGAAGGGAGAGATAGGTTTTAGCTGTTGGACAGGCAGGAGCGTGATTAAAAGCCCTTATCAGGGCTACTATAGTGCAGTACAGTGATAGCTTTACTACTATATACACTCTGCAGAGAACGGCTGCTGTATTCAGGGATAGCTGCTGGAGTAGGGACAGAGAGAGGCATTAGTGGTGTATTAGGTGCTCTGCTACATACCAAACTATATTTGGCACTACTGTTCTGCGTTCTTTTTGGCTGCAAAACCCTGTTATATACCTAGTGTGTATATGCACCATCTGATCTTCTGGCAGTATACGGCTGTGTACATTTTTTTTTTTAAATACAGTTTCTTTGGCTCTAGTGTTCTGGGTTCTGTGTGCCTGCAATACCCTTTTTGTATACCAGGTGTAAATACCCACCGTCTGACCTGTTAGTACACGGCTGTGTACTCAGACATATTTAAAAAAAAGTCCTGTTATTTGGCACCTGTATTGTGCGTTCTGCGTGCCTGCAAAACTCTTTTATATACGTGCTGTTAATACCACACCGTCTGACCTGTTAGTACACGGCTGTGTAATCAGACATATTTAAAAAAAAGGCCTTTTATTTGGCACCTGTATTGTGCGTTCTGCGTGCCTGCAAAACTCTTTTATATACGTGCTGTTAATACCCACCGTCTGACCTGTTAGTACACGGCTGTGTAATCAGACATATTTAAAAAAAAGTCCTTTTATTTGGCACCTGTACTGTGCGTTCTGCGTGCCTGCAAAACTCTTTTATATACGTGCTGTTAATACACACCGTCTGACCTTGTAGTACACGGCTGTGTACTCAGACATATTTAAAAAAAAAGTCCTGTTATTTGGCACCTGTATTGTGCGTTCTGCGTGCCTGCAAAACTCTTTTATATACGTGCTGTTAATACCCACCGTCTGACCTGTTAGTACACGGCTGTGTAATCAGACATATTTAAAAAAAAGGCCTTTTATTTGGCACCTGTATTGTGCGTTCTGCGTGCCTGCAAAACTCTTTTATATACGTGCTGTTAATACCCACCGTCTGACCTGTTAGTACACGGCTGTGTAATCAGACATATTTTAAAAAAAGTCCTTTTATTTGGAACCTGTACTGTGCGTTCTGCGTGCCTGCAAAACTCTTTTATATACGTGGTGTTAATACACACCGTCTGACCTTGTAGTACACGGCTGTGTACATAGAAATATTTAAAAAAAAGTCCTTTTATTTGGCACCTGTATTGTGCGTTCTGCGTGCCTGCAAAACTCTTTTATATACGTGGTGTTAATACCCACCGTCTGACCTGTTAGTACACGGCTGTGTAATCAGACATATTTAAAAAAAAGTCCTGTTATTTGGCACCTGTACTGTGCGTTCTGCGTGCCTGCAAAACTCTTTTATATACGTGGTGTTAATACACACCGTCTGACCTTGTAGTACACGGCTGTGTACATAGAATATTAAAAAAAAGTCCTTTTATTTGGAACCTGTATTGTGCGTTCTGCGTGCCTGCAAAACTCTTTTATATACGTGCTGTTAATACCCACCGTCTGACCTGTTAGTACACGGCTGTGTAATCAAACATATTTAAAAAAAAGTCCTGTTATTTGGCACCTGTACTGTATGTTCTGCGTGCCTGCAAAACTATTTTATATACGTGGTGTTAATACACACCGTCTTACCTGGTAGTAAACGGCTGTGTACCTAGAAATATTTAAAAAAAAAAGTCCTTTTATTTGGCACCTGTATTGTTAGTACACGGCTGTGTAATCAGACATATTTAAAAAAAGTCCTGTTATTTGGCACCTGTACTGTGCGTTCTGCGTGCCTGCAAAACTCTTTTATATACGTGGTGTTAATACACACCGTCTGACCTGGTAGTACACGGCTGTGTACCTAGAAATATTTAAAAAAAAAGTCCTTTTATTTGGCACCTGTATTGTGCGTTCTGCATGCCTGCAAAACTCTTTTATATACGTGGTGTTAATACACACCGTCTGACCTTGTAGTACACGGCTGTGTACCTAGAAATATTAAAAAAAAAGTCCTTTTATTTGGCACCTGTACTGTGCGTTCTGCGTGCCTGCAAAACTCTTTTATATACGTGCTGTTAATACCCACCGTCTGACCTGTTAGTACACGGCTGTGTAATCAGACATATTTAAAAAAAAGTCCTTTTATTTGGCACCTGTACTGTGCGTTCTGCGTGCCTGCAAAACTCTTTTATATACGTGGTGTTAATACACACCGTCTGACCTGGTAGTATACGGCTGTGTACGCCAAATATTGTAACCAAAAAAAAAATGCGGAGGGCTAGCGGAATCGGACGTGGACGTGGACGAGGACGGGGGCGCGGAAATGCTGTTGGGGGCCTTGTTGAAGCCAGTGGGGATACAATGCGTGCTGGTGAGGGGCAGCCAGGATTCCGCTCATCCAGAATCCCTGCCTTTATGGGACAGTTAAGCAGGGGGCGGGTTACACCGCTGTTGAGGCCTGAGCAGTGTGAACAGGTGGTGCAATGGATAGCCGATAGCGCTTCCACACAGTTGTCCACCAGCCAGTCATCCACACAGTCTCACTCTGACCCTCCTTCCTCCACACCTGGCCAACAGAGTCATCCCACCCTTGACCCCTCCCAGGAGCTCTTTTCGGGTCCTTTTTCAGATGTGCCGGAAGAATCCCTGGAGCTACCAGAGGAATTTGTTTGTAGTGATGCCCAACCACTTGAGTATTCGCCATCTCCTGCTGATGTGGACCCTGAACCAGCATCTGTTATCATGAGCGATGATGATGATGAGACGCAGTTGCCATCAAGGGAGGCTGTTGGAATGTCCAGTGGGCAGGAGGAGGAGCAGAGTGAGGAAGTGGAAGAGGAGGTGGTGGATGACGAAATGACCGACCCCACTTGGCCAGGGGTGATGTCCAGCGGGGAAAGCAGTGGAGAGGTGGTGGTCTGCGCAGCACCGAAAAAGGCAGCAAGAGGCAGAGGGATGTCCAGAGGCAGAGGGATGTCCACAGGCAGAGGGATGTCCAGAGGCAGAGGACAGTCCAGACAGAGAAGTGAGGCCACAGCCAGCAGGGCCGAAGCTGTTCCCGGCAGCAGGCAGTCGCGCGAAGCTCCCCCATCGAGGCCTCGTACTTCTGTGGTGTGGAGATTTTTTAATGTTTGTGCGGATGACAAACTGAGCGCGGTTTGCACACTCTGCCACTCAAAACTGAGTAGGGGCTCTGAGAAGAGCAATATGACCACCTCAGGCATGCGGCGTCACTTGGAAGTCAAGCACTGGGCTGAGTGGGAGAGAGCAAACGCAATACAACCTGCGCCAGGTCTTCCTGCCACTGCCTCTTCCCCTTTGTTGTGTGCTGCCACTGCGGTCCAGACCTCCAGCCAGGACACCTCCACATCTGCCTCTGCCTCGACTACTTTGGGGCCTTCTCCTGCTGCCTCCCCTTCCCCCGCATCTTCGCCTGCACCTTCACACTCCTCGTCCCATCAACTGTCCATCTCGCAGGCGTTCGAACCGCAGGCGGAAGTACGCCTCGAGTCACCCCCAAGCCCAAGCCTTAAACTGCCACATCTCCAAACTGCTGGCCCTGGAGATGTTGCCGTTTAGGCTTGTGGAGACGCAGGCCTTCCGCGACCTGATGGCGGCTGCCGCACCTCGCTATTCCGTCCCCAGCCGCCACTACTTTTCCCGGAGTGCCGTCCCCGCCCTGCACCAGCACGTGTCGCGTAACATCAGGCGGGCCCTGAGGTACGCAGTCAGCGCAAAGGTCCACTTGACCACCGACTCGTGGACAAGCGCTTGCGGCAGGGACATACATCTCTTTGACGGCACACTGGGTGAATGTTGTGGAAGCGGGGACGGGGTCGCAAAGAGAGACGGCCTACCTACCACCCCCGCCCAAGATTGCCAGCAGGGGTTCTGATAAACCCCCCTCCTCTTCCTCCTCCTCCTCCTCCTCTGCCTTAACATCGCCCTCAGCCGCTAGCTGGAAGCGTTGCAGCACTGGCGCGGGGAGACGTCAGCAGGCGGTGCTTAAGCTCATCAGCTTGGGCGACAGGAAGCACAGCGCCCCAGAGGTGAGGGACGCCATATTGCAGCAGACGGAGATGTGGCTGTCGCCGCTGCAGCTAGGACCAGGCATGGTCGTGTGCGATAACGGCCGTAACCTGGTGGCGGCTCTGGAGCTTGCCGAACTCAATCACGTACCATGCCTGGCCCACGTTTTTAATCTGGTAGTCCAAAAATTTCTAAAGACTTACCCCAACCTGGCAGAGCTACTGGTGAAAGTGCGGCGCTTGTGCGCTCACTTTCGGAAGTCAACTGTAGCTGCTGCTAGCTTAAAAAAACTCCAGCAACGCCTCCATTTGCCTGAACATCGGCTGTTGTGCGACCTGCCGACTCGCTGGAATTCCACCTATTCCATGTTGGCCAGGGTGTGTGAGCAGCAGAGAGCATTGATGGAGTACCAGATTATGAATCCACGCGTGCCTCCAACTCAGCTCCCTCAGTTTGCCAACCACGAGTGGCCATGGATGGCAGACATATGCGATGTACTGCGTATCTTTGAGGAGTCCACCAAGAAGGTCAGCAGCGAGGACGCTATAGTGAGCGTAACCATCCCGCTCCTATGCGTCCTTAAAGAATCGCTCATCGCAATAAGGGAGAACGCATTGCACGCAGAGGAGACGGGGGTAGGAGGAGACGCAACGGAGCTACACAGTCAGACCACACTTTTGTCTGCTTCTCGGTGGCAGTTGCAGGAGGAGGAGGAGGATGAGGAGGAGGAGGACGACGTGGAGGTGGCTGTGGAAGAGGAGGAGGATGCTGGCGGCGAGGGTAGCAGTCAGGCTGTGTGCGTCCCATTGGTTCAGCGCGGATGGGGCGGAGAGGAGGCGGAAGAGGAAGAGGAGGAAATGGCAAGTGATCCTTCTGGTGGGGGCAGTGACGTCATGCCTATTCAGAGTCTGGCACACATGGCTGACTTCATGCTGGGCTGCTTTTCCCGGGACACACGTGTTGTCCGGATAGTGGAGAACAAACTGTACTGGGTCTTCGCACTCCTGGACCCCCGGTATAAAGATAACGTCTCCTCTTTTATTCCGGTAGAGGAGAGGACGAATCGATTGCTGGAATACCAGAGGGAACTCGTGCAGAACATGATGGAGATTTTCCCACCCACCATCGCTGGCGGCAGAGAGGAGAGGGTCTCCCAGAGTCCCACAACATCGATCAGGCCCACAGCCACCAGGGGAACACTCTCCAAGGTGTGGGACACGTTCATGGCACCCCCTCGTGCAACTTCCATCACTGCGGGGCCCGCTATCAGCAGGAGGGACAAGTATCGGCGGATGTTGCGGGAGTACCTGGCAGACCGTACCCCTGTCCTCCCCGATCCCTCGGCGTCCTACACTTACTGGGTCTCCAAGTTGGACACGTGGCTGGAACTGTCCCTGTACGCCTTGGAGGTGCTTGCCTGCCCTGCCGCCAGCGTGCTATCAGAAAGGGTGTTCAGCGCAGCCGGGGGCATTATAACCGATAAGCGCAGCCGCCTGTCAACCGACAGTGCCGACAGGCTGACGCTAATCAAAATGAACAGCAAGTGGATTGACCCGGACTTTGCTTCTCCAACAGTGGAAAGCAGCCAAAAGTGAAGTGCCATCTGTATGAAGTGCCATTTCCTCCTCCACCTCCTCCTCCTTAACCGCCGTAGAATTGCTCCGTAAAAAAAAAATATATATATTTATGGCTCACCTCTTGGGCCTACAAGCAATTTTTATCATGGCTCACCTCTTGGGCCTACAAGCAATTTTTATCATGGCTCACCTCTTGGGCCTACAAGCAATTTTTATCATGGCTCACCTCTTGGGCCTACAAGCAATTTTTATCATGGCTCACCTCTTGGGCCTACAAACAATTTTTAAGAGGTCTCACCCCTTGGGCCTACAAACAATTTTTATTATGGCTCACCTCTTGGGCCTTAATACAATTTTTAAGAGGTCTCACCTCTTGGCCTCCACTTAATTTTTTCGAGGGCTCACCTCTTGGGCCTCCATATAATTTTTTCGAGGGCTCACCTCAAGCTAACTTTGCGCACTCATTAAAATATTTTCACAACAAGGACCTAAGAGCCCTCGATGGGAGAGCTTTGTGTGGGGGCCTGTTATAGGGAAGAGATGCGGCCCTGCGGGCTCTAGCCTGCCTTCTCCATGAGCCTCTGGCCAGCCCACGGCCTCTTCCTGCCTTTTGCGGTCCTACGCATCCCTCAACATCCCCACTGCTTTACCTGCTAGACATGACACTGGGCCAGGTCGGGTCACTGACTTCGTCATACTCAACCACCTCCTCTTACACTGCCTCACTTTGCTCCAACAGCCTCCCTTGCTGGCAACTGTGTCTCATCATCGTCCCTAATCATTTTACACTTTAGTGCCCGTTCCACACCACCATCAGCTAGAGATGGAGCTTGCTCCAGTGTTTGGGCATCAGAACAAACAAAATCCTCAGATAGCTCCTGCGATTCTTGCATGGGTGGGAACACTGGGTTGATAACATTGGGCAGGGTGGGAGGAAGGAGGGTCAGAGTGAGGTCCCTGCAGTTTCTGCAGGCTATCGACGAGACTGGACTTTGTGGACTTGACTGGGTGGTGGACAGATTTAACAAATCTAGAAGGAGAAGGAGGGGTTTGCCGAGCTGTCTGTAAGGGTTGCGGAAATCCAGACAGAACCAAGGCCCAAAACTTGGGTGGGGGTAGCAGGTTTGCCCGTCCCCGCCTCCACAACATTCACCCAGTGTGCTGTCAGGGAGATGTAGCATCCCCGGCCTCAAACCAAAGTGTTGGTGGTCAAATGGCCTTTTGCAGTAACCGTGTTACTCGGGCGTGGATGATGTTTTGGGACATGTGCCTGGGCAAGGCAGGGATGGCACAGAGGGAAAAATAGTGATGGCTTGATTGCTTTCCCCCTTGCCTATGCCATCTGTGGTTGTCATAGGCAACGTGATTTTAAGGGGTGCAGAATTTTATCTTCTTTTTTGTCTAGTTTGGCTTGGGGTCCATGGCAATGTAGAGGAAAGAAGGTTTCCTTGTATGGTCTCACTTTACAGAGAGGTTATATTGTCTTTGGAGTGTATTGTTGAGAGGCTGTGATAGTGGCGTAATAGTGCGACTTGGGCGCGTTATATGCACCCAGACATGCTTCCCCTGCTGTCCCAGTTGCATTCCAGCAGTGTTGGCATCCTTTTCTGAGGTTTCAGGGTGGACTTGGTGACCTCCAAGTGGTCGAATTGAGATTTCCAAGTGGCGAGCATTTTTTTCCCATAGACTTTAATGGGATTCGATATTCGGTCGAATAGTCGAATATCGCGGTCTATTCGAATCGAATTTCGAACTTTCGAATATTTCACTACTCGCTCATCTCTAATCATTAAATTTAAATGGGGATGAGTTGTTAACAAAGAAAACAAATGTTAGCGCAATTGATTGTAAGTAGTGAAGTTTTTGCATGTAGCTGTGTGTGTGCTTATAGAAGGTCCTTAAATAAGGACTGACTAATTTGCTACATTGTCAATTGGTGCTTGTTATGTTATCTACGCTTGTAAAAAGACCCTTTCTCTTTGCCTGTGCTTTAATAAGTTCTCCAGCTGTCTAGAGTTAAATAGTGATCAAAGATAAACTGGTTGCTATTGACAAAGAAGAAGAAAAAAGTTCTGCCTCTCTTCTATATTATGTAAGTAATCAGGCAGGTGGAGTAACACATAACTTCAAGATCAGATACAAAATTTGGTCGCAGTCCGTAACCACTGAGCCACCAAGGTCTTTACAGCAGCTGCATTCGCAAATATTTCTGTATAGTACATCCAGGACTTTCCTCCTCAATGACTCAATTTTCCAGCATTGTTCTGGAACCACTTGAACCTTATGGGGTCTACAATTCTTTCTCTCTGTTATCACATACTACAATAGATGAAAAACAGTAGGGGTAGTAAGGCGTAGCTTATTAAGGTATCACATCTAATATATACATTCTAATCTAAAACAGACTATGATAGAACTGGACAAAAGACAGAATTTTGAGAAAAAGACTTCACATGTGTATTCTGAGCACTGTGAACATTTCAATCCTGCTCCTGTACAGATGTTCAGTGAAATGTTTGGATATAAGCAAATTATTTTTGGATTGGTTAAGGAAATACAAAAGACCAGTGAGCTAAACATTTCCAGGATGAGGTTAGCTATACATTTGACTAAAATTATCAATGAAAGTGTTTGTTTTCAATAATGGATCAAAATGTGCAGATCTTTGACAGAACAAAATTCCAGAATAAAATGAAATAAAAAAACACAAAATAATCCATGTTCAGAAAGGACTGTCTAATCAGATTAAAGATTTATTTGCTCACATTCTTGTCCCACTTTCAAATGTCAAAGTCACTTCATTCATTTTATATCAGTAGAAATTGAGTACATTCTTCTATCCACAGAATCATAGCTAAAGTAAACACCGGTCACAATGCAAATGAATTCACAGTAACTATTGAGTTTAGTAATGTTTAAACAAATGTTTCTACTACATTATATTTAGTTTATGAATGTTTCCTATAATTGTCTTCTTATCTGAGGCATGCATGCACATACATACACTCAGTATTAACTGATGGCATACAGAGAAGCAATATGAGATCTTAGATTTCTGTGGTTGTTCTACTATGGATCCAACTTCCATGTGTTTGACACATAAGGTAACGGCCACACGGTCAGGTTTCCTGATGCAGTTTTGGAAGCCAAAATCAAAAGTGGATCATTTTTTAATAATTTAAAAATTAATTCCTAGTTTTGGCTTCCAAAACTGCATCAGGAAATATGACCGTGTGGCCATATACTAAGGTCACTCTCACGACATGCCTACTAAAAACTTTCAGTACATTTTTAGAGTGTTTGAGGAGAGACTTATCACTGTGAACTGGAATAATAATGGTAGGTATCCACTAAACTAAAATAGTGTCACTACCTGAACTGGACACTAAAATAAAGATAACAATATTTTATTAGGTAATTGATTTAAAACAACAAATGGTGGGGCCCCGGAGCCCAAAGTATCTCAGGCAAACCTCAGGTCACTGATATCTTAGGGTGGCGTGATAATAGGTGTATGCACACACCCTTATATTTATATGTTAGCGTTCAGTGACCCCTGGATTCTGAATGTCCACAGGTGGGAGCAAATAAAACACCTGTTCGAACAGTGATGACATTCAAATCCTGTGGGTATAAATGAAAGCACTCCAAAGCAGGGATAGGACTGTGTGTATTATGAGAACCTCTAACTGGTGTACTTGAGGCTCACCGTACGCCTATATACTGAGCTGGAGAGTTGTTACAAATTACTCTGTTAAGTAACTAATAACCTCCTTTACAAAGCAACAAAAGTTACTCAACACTGATAAGGAGGCTCTATCCTGACTTGTTATAGGTACAAATTAAATCATACCTCACAGAGAGAAAACATTCCCAGTTCGTTAGAGACATCTAGACTCTAACCACTAAGGCATTAGAAATTGAGACAGAGCCCTCATCATCAGAGGGGGAAGGCGAGTCTCATACTGAACAAAATAGCTTGACTTTCAGACAACCCACCAATAGAGGCAGACGCCCTTCACAATGTGGACATCCCAGGGGACAGGATTTTTTAGCGAATGCTCCTCCTCCCTCAGAATACCTACTGAGGAAACAAGGAAATCGCAATTAGGAAGTATGATGGACACACGACGGACAGACGACTCACAAGTAATCAATCTTTTCCACAGACCTCTATCTGAGGCAGAATGTAACCTATTGAGTAAAGGTCTCTCTTTTATCCCTACTTATGGTTTCAACCCCTTTGAATGGATCAAAGATCTCCACTTATTTTGTTGAAAACTTAAGTGGAAGAAATTCTTTGCCACCCATGACCGCCAGCAAGCAATGTCCCTGGGAATAGACATTGACGAGTTGGGGGACGTTAAATTGCTGGCAGGACTACTGGAAGAAGGGGAAAGAGACATTGGGAAAGGACCTTTTACTAGGATGAGATTAACTTCTAAAAAGTATCCTCCCATCAATGATAACACTCCCATTGACACCTTTTTGACGGTAGTGACAGATCAAGTGATGAACATCAGAAAGACAAAAGGACTTAAAGCCAACTTGAGCTCTGAGGAGATGAGTGGGCTTCTTGAACTAGAATCAGACAGCTCGATTGTCATCAAACCCTCCGACAAGAGGGGTAATGTGGTGGTTTTGGATGTAGCGGAATATAAGAACATGTGTTTGGCGATTCTGAACGATAAAGAGTGCTATGAAATCCTTGACGCGAACCCCACAATGGGGTATATTCATGAGTTGAAAACACTTCTGGATGAAGCAAGCAAGATTAATCTTATCGATAAAACTGAGCATAATTTCCTGCTACCCCAATATCCCCAAATGGCATGCTTCTACGCATTACCAAAGATTCACAAGGGTCTGAACCCGTTGAAGGGCAGACCCATTGTGTCCGGGACTGGTAGTCTTACGCACCACCTTGGCATTTACATTGACAACATCCTCAGACCTTTTGTCACAATCCTTCCCTCATATACCCGCGATTCGATGGATGTGCTGAAAAGATTAGAGGGCCTCCAGGTTGAGCCGGATGTATTTCTAGCAAGCCTCGACGTGGAGGCGCTTTATAGCAGCATCCCTCAGGGAATGGGCTGTGATGAGATAAGTGTCTTCCTTCAGGAACGGGGGGGAACACCTTTACCTCCACAATCAATTCATTCTTTCACTACTGGAGTTTATCTTGACGCGCAACATCTTTTTGCTTGACAAAAAGATCTACCACCAGCTCAGAGGGGTGGCGATGGGGAGCCCATGTGCCCCTAACTTTACCAACCTCTATCTGGGCTGGTGGGAGAGGTCAGTGGTCTTTGGTTATACCCATGCAGAATGGTCTGGATGCATCTTGATGTGGCTCCGGTTCATTGACGATGTGTTTATACTTTGGAAAGGTAGTCAACTACACTTCCAGAAGTTTGTAGAATCTCTCAACGCCAATGAATTGGGGCTGTTCTTCACATCTGAGATACAAGAGCACCAGATGACATTTCTTGACCTCCTGATTGTAAAGGAAATGGATGGGAGAATTACAACTAATCTTTATAGAAAGCCGACAGCAACAAATACTTTATTGAATTGGAATAGTTGGCATCCCTACCCGTTACCTAAGGGCATCCACAAGGGACAATATTTGAGGGTTCGCCGAAATTGTTCCACAATGAAGAGATATCGCCAGGCTGCTAAGGACCTTGAACAGAGGTTTATCAGAATGGGTTACCCTCCAGAGATCCTACACACTGCACACCAGCACTCATTATGTAGGAGGAGGGATGAGCTTCTTAACCCAAGACAGAAATTGTCAGACATCATCATCATTGACATATCATTCCAAGGATCGTGGGTACATTCGACGATGCACATAGGGAGATACGCTCGATTTTGAATACCTTCTGGGGCATTCTGAGGTCAGACCCCGACATCGGTGATCAGGTTGGGGATCATCCGACTATCACTTATTGACGGGGTCGGAACCTCAAGGTTAGGTTGTTGCATAGTTTCTTCCAGACTCCTCACACTGAGACGTGGTTGACCAACAGGGTGATGGATACTTACAGATGCGGCTCATGCATTGCATGTAGCTTTATTAAGCAAGGGAAAAACTTCACATGCACCCAAACAGGAAAAACCTATGGGATTCGTTCCATCATCAACTGTAAGTCCTCAAGGGTTATATAATTGATCTCCTGCACCTGTGGGTCGCAATACGTCGATAAGACGATTCACGAATTTAGATGACGAATAGGGGAGCACTTGGGGGATGTACGTAATGACAATGACACGACAAAATCCATCATGCTTCCAATCCTCGAGTGCTCAAGTTTCAGGGCATCAAGATGCCACGTAAGTCACCACGAGGGGGTGACATGGACACTCAATTGTTACGAAAAGAAGCCCAGTGGATCTTCAGGCTTCAGACAGTAAAACCAGGGGGGCTGAATGACCAAATCTCCTTTTCATGCTTTATTGAATAAGGAATTGAGCTAATGCAGGAGCGGAGCAAAGAAAGAAATTCCATCCATACGTCTAGCTCCTTCCACCTACAAATAACAGGATGCATTAATGTTTCATGCCACTGGTCCTTTATGTTTATCTACTATAGTAGATTAGCAGGGCTAGGTGGGCACCTAACACATGAATTCTGATGAGCACATACCAGGGTCCTGACCTAATATATGCTGATGGAGGGGTGCTACCTCCCATGCATTTATGAGAATACTTACCTGTTATTCCCTTGATGGTCCCTGTCTATGTGTACATGATTTACCACCCTAGCCTCTGTGGTCTCTATTCATTCACAGTTACACCATGGGAGCAATCATTACATTATTACAGATGAGTGTAGCATCTCATAGACTTTGTGGTTCTTGATTATGGATAGTCACATCACTGAGGTAACCTTATGGGAGTGATGGTCCATCACACCTATACACCGCCCCATGTGATTAATGTTGAAAGGTTGCCCTAGGGCAGTGGTTGCGAGCCTATGGCATGGGTGCCAGAGGCGACACTCAAAGCGCTCTCTGTGGGCACCCTGAAAAAATCTATGGTGTACCAATATGCCTTAGACTCTTCCTGCCAATCATCAGAGCAGGGCGCACTATGAACAGCACAGTCAGCGCACTGAATGTAGGCAGGCTATTATAGCTAAATGATAAAGTACATGGAAGATATACTATAATGGACTGTAGTATTCAGGGTAGATTGCCGTGTTGGCACTTTGCGATAAATAAGTGGGTTTTGGGTTGCAGTTTGGGCACTTGGTCTCTAAACGGTTCGCCACCACTGCCCTAGGGTGATATCACCTCTAAGCCGGTGAGCTAGAGGTATCCTTCCCATAAGTTGTCACATTATTCAGTAATGGCTGGGGCACAGGTCAAACCTGTATTTTTAGGCTATGACTTTATGTTCCTTCGATCTTCCCAGCCTTTGCTGTTACATGACATTGATGCACATTATGTGCAATATTCAGAGGTGCAGAGGAATGGAGGATGATAAAATACCTCCTCTCGTTTTCCTCTACCGATCGCAGGGTTCACTTGGTTTACAAGGCATCCCTCAGACCAGTTGTTTTCTCAGCCGGGGGCTGTGTTCAGATACAATCACTGCCCACCGAGCACCTGGAAACCGGATTGGGTAGTTTTCCTTCCTGTTAGGTGGGGTTCCCTCTTTTTAAAGTCCACACATCGGGGGGCACGCTCAAGGCCAAACCAGAGTCGGAGCACGGTGGGAATACATCTCACCCAGTGCGTCCTCCTTATCTCACTACTTTGTCTTCCTTTCCAACCAAGTGATCCAACACCATCAGTTGGTTTCACAGTAGGTTGCTCTTTTCTGTATGTCCTCTTGGCACAGTTTTTCATGTGGACTCTGCACCATCAGTGGAGCTCACACTTTCTCTAACCGTGTCTCTCGTACATTGATTTATCCTAGTACCCCTGATGAAGCAGAGGAGACTGTGGAAACACGTTGAGTTTGTGGGGTGTTAACAATTCAGGAGACAGTAATAGGGTCTTTAGGACAAACTAAGTAGAGCTACACCCTTGACGGCAGGGCACTGTGAGGTATGATTTAATTTGTACCTATAACAAGTCAGGATAGACCCTCCGTATCAGTGTTGAGTAGCTTTTGCTGCTTTGTAAAGGAGTTTATTAGTTACTAAACAGAGTAATTTGTAACAACTCTCCAGCTCAGTATATAGGCGTACTGAGAACCTCAAGTACACCAGTTAGAGGTTCTCATAATACACACAGTTCTATCCCTGCTTTGGAGTGCTTTCATTTATACCCACAGGATTTGAATGTCATCACTGTTCGAACAGGTGTTTTATTTGCTCCCACCTGTGGACATTCAGAATCCAGGGGTCACTGAACGCTAACATATACATATAGGGGTGTGTGTATACACCTATTATCACGCCACCCTAAGATATCAGTGACCTGAGGTTTGCCTGAGATACTTTGGGCTCCGGGGCCCCACCATTTGTTGTTTTAAATCAATTACCTAATAAAATATTGTTATTTTTATTTTAGTATCCAGTTCAGGCAGTGACACTGTTTGAGGAGAGAGGAATAATCCGGGTTTTCCTTGGTAATGTGTCACCAAAAATTTTATCTCCCAGTTAAAATCAGATATTAGCAAATCTCCCTTTTTTCTAATCTGTTTTTATTTTCTGATCATAATTTTTTTTAATTCTATTTTATGAACATGATTACGGTGGTGTCCATCTTGCCTGAGCTGTTCTTAACAGCATGTACACAGAATTAAGTAAACTGCTTTACAGCAGCCCCATGGGCCATAGACACAATGGGCAGGAGGGATCCTCATTGACTTCTTGGAAGAGTTTTATATGCATCCTCTGTGACCTGTGCAGAGGTCAGAGGTGGATTCCGTCTTATCTATACACATAGGTGATATCATTACAGGCAGGATTAGAATGAGTTAACTGAAGTAAAGTAATCTGTACAGACTAAGATATGGCGCCAGTTATTCAACATAGTGGCCCCTTTGGAAACTGTAGGATTTTATCTTTTTGGTTTAAATTTATAAAATACATGGAAAATTAAAAACATCATCAAAACTTTGACTAGGTTGCATAAATGCACTTGCATATATACCTTTGTGGCCAAAGGTAGACCAATTATGTAGAAAAAACATCCGTGATCTCATGGGCCCTGAGAGCTGTTCCCAATCCTAGCAATACAACAGTTCATAGAAATAAACGCTGCCCAATGCATTCCTCTTGGTGTTGATTAATCGTTCCAGCAATGGGTTATGATATCTCTTGCACATGCAACGTGTCTTGCCTCCACTCTGCAGCCTGGGAAAGCATTGCATAGGAGTCAGAGCAAGGTTTATCTGAGGAATGCCTACTTTATAGTTTATTTTCTTTCTTCATAGGTATATATAGAAATAATTTCAACAAGGCACTGAAGCGGACAATGTTTTTTTTTAAATAACTACAAAAATTTAAAAAAAAAAAAAACCTCAATCTTGCACAGCCACCATCTTATCACACAACTTTGTATGATTCAATAGTACAGGTGAATATAACAAACCTTTTTAATATCTCTTATCAGAAAATAATGCTTCCTTCTCCTCTTATCAGCTCTTTTCCTGCCCCCTCTTTTCCTAAACTAACCAACTTGAAATTGTATGCTAACTCCAACTTTTGTGACTCATATGTACCATCAGCTCAATAAAGGATAAACATACGGTACATACTGCCCATGGATGTCAATGGAGGGCAAGAAGGAGCTGTAGTGAGAGAGAAGCAAAGAGACTCGGACACTGCTGGAGCTAGTAGTGTGTTTTCTAGACCACCTTTATTCATACCTGTATTGTTTATTGCTTTCCTATAGTTTCCGATATGGTGGTACTAAGGGACTTTGATTAAATGTGAGAGAGTTAGATAGAAGAATTTCCTGTCTCTATTTGTTTTCTATGTGAGACATCACCGCAGCTAGTCCCACCGACCAGCTCAATGGTAACTGAGAATAGAGAGCCTGTAGATGGAAAACCGCTAAAAATCATATCATATCATAGCCAGAAATAGAATCACTCACTTATAGACATGGCACCTTTTTCTGAAAAGTTATTTGAAAGCATTCAAATATTTTAAAGACCTTTTGTAAAAAAGACAAAAACTATAAAATGAGACCTCACTAGCTAATATTATTTGCATATACTAAATCCGATGACATGTAAATAGAGTTGAGCGAATCCGAAAAGATTCGGGGATTCGGTATTCGGCCCAAATTTTCCGCGGGATTCGTGGGTTCGAGCCGAATCATGAATCCCATTAAAGTCTATGGGAGACCTGAATATTTTTGCAGGGGCCAAAGGTTCTGCACAGTCAAGTTTGCCCCAACATGTGAAAACCTCAGAAAAAGATGGAAACACCTTGGAAATGGATAGGAAACACCAGGGGCAGCATGTAGGGATGCCTCTAAGGCTCCCTAATTGCACCATTTTTTCTAAATCTGGCCAATAGTCTGGTGATGACCCCAAGGCAATTTTCAGGGACACGGTAATGGTGACCCACTTAAAAATGCTGCCTGACAACCTGGCGGTGAACCCCTGATTGTCTGTCTTTCAATAAGATTGCAGTGTAAAGCATGGTGGTGAGCCTCAGTATGACTTTTTGGATGGAGATTGCATGTGGTCACATACTCCCTGGAACCCCATAGTCACCCCTTCTCTGATATGCTACCCCAGAACATTCTCTGCCCCAATTCGCAAGACCTTTTGCAGTCTCCGTGTGCTGACAGTGGGGATTTACCAGTGTTGTTTGAGGAGGTGGTGGACAATGGCGAGACACAGGTGTCGGGGGGTGAGGTAGTTGAAAGTGAAGCAAGTTACAGTGGGGACTCCTTGGGGGGACTTTCTCATGACGGGACAGATTCAACTTGGGTGGATCAGGCACAGGAACAGATCAATTTTTTTTTGTGTTTATTTAACTTTTATTTAGCACAAATAACCACAGAGATATTTATTCGTTCTCTTCGCTGCGCAGTCTGGCGTTGGGGTTCGTCACTTTGATGGCGAGCTGTGCCGCTCTCTCCACAATGGTCTTTCAGGTTTTTGAGGAGACGTTGTGGGCAATTTCTGCACAGAAGGACTTGTTGCTCATCAACAGAACCTCAAGCTCCTTGACATTGTGGACCAGGAATTTGCGGAACCCTGTGGGCAGCATGTGTTTGGTCTTCTTGTTGCTACCGTACCCAATGTTGGGCATCAGGATCTGCCCCTTGAACCTCCTGCGGGCTCTGTTGTCAATACCTCTGGGTTTACGCCAGTTACGCTTAATCTTTACATAACGGTCTGATTGGTGGCGGATGAACTTCTTTGTCCGCTTCTTGACGATCCTGGGCTTAATGAGGGGCCAGAGAGCCACCATGATACCGGTTCGGAGCGTCCGCCTTCTCCGCAGACAGCCCGAGGAAGAGAGCGGAACAGATCAATTTTAAGTGTGAGGCAACATCAGCACCACAACCGCTTGGGAGAGGCAGTGGGCATTGTGTTTAGAAAGGCTGATGGGCTTCCGTCAGCACTGTGTGTATAGAACCCCATGGCCTTTCATAAAAAATTTGGTTACAAAGCCGCATGACTCCTGAAAAATTGTTTTGAGAAAGCCGGATGACTTCCTGAAAAATTTTTAGTAGAAAGACGGATGAATTTCCTGAAAAATTGTTAGTAGGAAGCCGGATGACTTTCCTGAAAAATTGTTGCATATGCAACTCAGATGAAGAGGAGGAGGAGGAGGAAAGCAAGCAATTTAGGAGGTAGCCTAAGGTGGGGATGAGAACTGGGGGGATATCCATGACCTGTTCATCTTGATGAACGTGAGGATGTAGGCGTTGTCGGTGGACAGGCGCGTTTGTTTGTCCGTAATGATACCCCCGGCGGCACTAAAAACCCTTTCAGACAGTACACTTGCAGCAGGGCAGGCAAGCACCTCAAGAGCATACTGCGCAAGTTCTGGCCACCTGTCCAGCTTGGCCAGCCAGTAATTATATGGCGTGGAGTTATCGGTCAGGACGTTGGTCTGGTCCGCGACATACTCCCTCACCATCTTGCGGTACTGTTCCGCCCTGCTCTGCCTGCCCTGTGGCTGTGTCGTACTGTCTTGCTAGGGTTTAAGAAACTTGGCAAAAGCATGGAATAGTGTACCCCTGCCCTTGGCGCCTACACTGACTTTCCCCCTCCTCTCCTCTCCAACTTCAGCCTCTGCAGTCCGCCCCCTGTTGCTCGACTGGTATGGAAAGGCCTGTAGCAGTTTCTGAACCAGGGCCTTGTGGTAGAAAGTGACTCGGGTGCTCCTTTCCTCCACGGGTATAAGTTGGGCAAAGTTATCCTTGTAGCGTGGGTCAAGGAGGGTGTACACCCAATAGTCATTGGTGGACAGTATCCTCTTGACCAGGGGATCACGACAAAGACAGCCAAGCATAAAGTCTGCCATGCGTCCTACTGTGCCAACACGCAAGCCTTCAGCCTCCTCACTTAGCGGACTCTCCATCTCCTCCTCCCCCCCTTCCTCTGACCCCAATTCATCCTCCTCAGCCCATACCCGCTCAACAGGTAGCATGGAATCACCCCCTGATGCATGGTGGCCAAGAGTTTCTTCCTCCTCCTCAGCCTCCTCCTCCTCCTCAGTTTCGCGCTTCGAAACTGACAACAGGGTGCTCTCAATGTCACTGTCTTCCCCCACCTCCTGTGACACTGCTGAATCCTCAGATCTTAGGTTCCTCAAGGAGTTCTGGATGAGGCACAACAGAGGGATGGTGACACTGATGATGTGTGCATCACCACTGACCATCTCTGTTGCCTCCTCAAAGGGACCTAAGACCTGGCAGATGCTAGCCATCCACGTCCACTCCTCAGCATAGACATGAGGAAGCTGACTGACCTGACTACCACCTCGGGGGATCAGCTGGCAGTCTACAACTGCCCTGCGTTGTTGGTACACCCTGGCTAGCATGTGTAACGTCGAATTCCAACGCGTGGGAACGTCACACAGCAGCCGGTGAACAGGGAGTTGTAGCCGCCCTTGCACAGTCCTGAGGGTCGCGGCATCGGTGGTGGACTTGCGAAAATGGGCGCATATGCGCCGCACCTTGGTGAGCAACTCACTCAACTGGGGTAGGTCTTGAGGAACCGCTGGACCACCAAGTTGAGCACGTGGGCCATGCATGGCACGTGAGTCAGCCCACCAAGATGCAGAGCCGCCACCAGATTACGCCCATTATCGCAGACCACCATTCCTGGCTGAAGGTTCAGCAGAGAAAGCCACACATTGGTCTGCCCCCTGATGCCCTGTAAGAGCTCTTCAGCCGGGTACCTCTTATCCCCCAGGCTCAGCAGTTTCAGGACTGCTTGCTGCCGTTTTCTTACCACAGTGCTGAAATTGCTGGCCATCGAGGAAATGAGACTTGACGATTGGGGCATCACTGCCACTTTGGAGAAGGAGGAGGTGGAGGAGGAGGTGGAGGCATAATGTGCCGGAGACACACAGAGGGAACTATGTCCCGCAATTCGTGGTGTGGGAAGCACATGTGCAGCCCCACGATCGGTCTCTGACCCAGCCTCCACCAGATTGACCCAATGTGCCGTGAGGGAGATGTAATGTCCCTGGCCACCGGTACTCGTCCACATATCTGTGGTCATGTGGACTTTACCACAAACTGCGTTTTTGAGAGCGTGGGCGATGTTCTCAGATACATGCCGATGCAGGGCGGGGACGGCACATCGGGCAAAATAGTGTCGGCTGGGGACAGAGTAACGGGGGGCTGCCGCCTCCATAAGGTTGCGGAAGGATTCTGTCTCCACAAGCCTGTACGGCAACATTTCCAAACTAATCAGCTTGGCGATGTGCACATTTAGAGCTTGCGCATGGGGGTGGGTGGCTGCGTACTTGCGCTTGCGTTCAAATGTCTGCGGTAGAGACAGTTGAACGCCGCACTGGGACACATGAGTGGAGGAGAGGGAGGGAGATGGAGCTGGAGGGGTCCTTTCGGGGCTGGAGGCTGCAACGTCCTGGCTTGGACGAGACACAGTTGCTGGACTAACTGTGTCAACATCACCAGCTGACAGAAGTTCAAACCATTTGGTGGGGTGTTTTCTCTCCAAATGTTTGCGCAGGCTACTAGTGGTCAGGTTGTTGCATTTTGAACCCCTGCTCATTGACGTGGGGCACAGCTTGCACACCGCCAAACGAGGATCGGCCTCATCATTCTTAAAGTACTCCCAAACTAAGGAGTGGCGCATAGTACGGGCTGGAGCGTGACCTCTAGGAGCACTTGGGGAAGTAGTGACTCGGCCCTGGCTTCTCCTTCGTTGCAGCCCTCTGGCTCTCTCAACAGCTTGTGGTGCTGATGTCGTCTCACAGTCTGAACCACTGCCTCCAGTTGCCTCAGCCACCCAAGTAGGATCTGTCCCCTCATCATCCCCAGGTCTTCCTCAGACTCCACAGTGACGTCCCTGACAACTACCTCCGACAACAGTGTCACGCCACTGCTAACTCCCCACTCTCATAATCTGGAGACAGCAAAAGGTCCTGAGAATCAGGGCATAGCAGCTCGTCCACTGGCACATCAGGGAAGTGGTGGCTGAAGAGTTCCATGGATAAATTTTGTCCGTGGGACATACCCCTAGAGGGTTCTGGCTGGGGAGAAGGAGGGCGAGTTGGAGGACAGACACCCTGGCTCAGAGAAGTCGACTGTCTGGATGAGGGGGCAGACGAAGCGTGGCTGGACGTGCTCTCTGCAATCCACCGAACCACCTCCTGTTGTTGTTTGGGGTCTGTCAGAGTTGTAGGATGCTGCCCTACCAACTTCTGGAGTCGACCAGGCACCCTGACCTTACATGTTTCCACTGTACCCACAGCAGCCGGCACTGTGTCACCACGCACACCACGGTCATCACCGCTGACCACAGCACCACCACGATTCCCACCTCTTCCACCTCTCTCAGCTCTTCCCCCTCTCCCCCTGACCCTGGGGTTCTCCATGTGCACAGTAGCAGTATTATATTATTATAATTGTAAAGATTCAATACGGAATCTATAGACTGTGAGGTATATAGAAGGCTGATGTAATATTTTCCCTAGTCGCGGCACCGTGTACTACAGAGAGCACTAAAATGCACTGGCCAATATAGATATATTGATATCTAGGTAAAATTATCTTCAGATCTATCAAGAAATAGCGCGCAGTATTTGTATATCACACTGGAATCTACAGATCAATACGGAATCTATAGACTGTGAGGTATATAGAAGGCTGATGAAATATATTCCCTTGTCACAGCACCATGTATTACAGAGAGCACTAAAATGCACTGGCCAATATAGATATATTGATATCTAGGTACAATTATCTTCAGATCTATCAAGAAACAGCACACAGTATTTGTATATCACACTGGAATCTACAGATCAATACGGAATCTATAGACTGTGAGGTATATAGAAGGCTGATGAAATATATTCCATTGTCGCAGCACCGTGTATTACAGAGAGCACTAAAATGCACTGGCCAATATAGATATATTGATATCTAGGTAAAATTATCTTCAGATCTATCAAGAAATAGCACGCAGTATTTGTATATCACACTGGAATCTACAGATCAATACAGAATCTATAGACTGTGAGGTATATAGATGGCTGATGTAATATTCCCTTCTCTCAGCACAGTCATGCACAGGAATATATCTGTTTAGAGATGTATAGTTTGAGCTATGTGAATGGACAAGGTGTACCAGGCACAGCTCTGCACAGAATTCACGCTTACAGCATATACTGTATACTGTTCTTCAGAGAATAAATAGTCTTTAAAAAGACTGTTGGGGCTTCCTAACCTAAGTCCTAACTCCTAACTCCTTGCTGCACACACTACACTAGCTAACACTGTCTCTCTCTCTTCTCCTTCCAAAAGCACAATGAGGCTGGTGCTGCAGGTCCCTACCTTATGTAAAGTAAGATCACATGTTACTGCCAGCTAATCACTGCTGGGGAGGTATAGGGGCTGGTACATCACAGCAGGAGTTCCCACAGCCTTCCCTTTCATGCTGATTGGCTGAAAAAAGTGGGCATTTCATAGGGCAGTGACTCACGGATATTCACGAGTCCGCACTGCCTCGGTATCACGAGCCGAGCCGAAGCGGGCAATTTTCGTGCGAATCACGAATATTGCCGCTTCGATTCGCTCACTACATGTAAAGTTCTAACATAATTGACCTTCTTGGTGAATAAAATAATATGATCTCACTTTATAGATATCACCTTTTTGGTGAAGGCAGCTTAAATGCTGCAGATCACAAGCATTATTATTTATCTATATCCGTTTTACTCAAATATCATCCTCAAGAGACCCAAACATGTCATTTCAGAATACCCCAAGGAGGACTCATCAATGGTAATTATTGTTGTGAAGTATTAGAAGGCTGGAGTTTAGAAATCTTCCTCTGCAAACCTCATTATTTTTCGTTAGACCTCATATTCCTAAGATCAAAAGGAAAGGTTCTAAAACAATTAAAACATGCAGCTCCACTTGGTTTTAGCAATGGCCTAGAATGCTTTAAATTACCTACAACCTCAGAGATCTATGATAAAATTGAATTCCTGCAAACCATGATAGAAATCAATAGTGCTCAAGCAGGGTAGTCATATAACTCTGCTCATGCCTGGTTCCTGAAGATTGAAAACTGTCAGTAATTCCACTGGGCTCTCACACAATTCCTCTCCACTCTAAAAGACATTACTGCTAGTATAATCAGTAGACTACACTGTATCCTACTGCTCCCCTCATGGACATTCTTATCAGCCATGTGTAATATGTCTAATAGATGTAGGTCCCACTTATGGAATCTATTTCAAGAAAGAGGGTCCCTCAACTCTGTCCTACTGGCACCCACATTCCAGGTTGTGAGAAGTGGCTAGGTTTATGGAAGCAGCTGAGCTCACTTGTTCTACACTCTATCCAAGAGGGCTTATGCACATGGCTGTAGCCGTTTTTTGCAGTCTGCAAATTATGGTTCCAAAAAAAGTCCCGTCCTCATCTTTTAAAATAAAATAAAATATAGTCAATTACTTGACCTCATAATCCCTATTTAGACCCCTGGGTAACTGCAAACACTCCATCTCACAATTGAAGTACCAAGTCATAGAACAAATCCAACAACTAAGGAGATGAGGTGACATCAAGAAACTTTTGCTCAAAAGAGAGGCATTCTGGATTCATACATTAGACACCCTGCAACCCAGGGGTCTAAATATATATATATATATATATATATATATATATATATATATATATATATATATATATATCTTAATAATATAAAAGGTTTTAGACCAGGTCTCATCTCTCTAGGACGTACCGTTCCCGAGATATTCCCAAAATATGATCTCCATTAGCCAACATTACAACTGGGAGCTTTGGTTTTAAACTCCAACTGCCATTCTCTGCAAAGCCACACAGGGAGGGCAGGTTTCCATAACAACCAGGTAATTATCAGCAGCTGAGGATCTCATCCATTTCTATTTACTGACACTGTTAAAGGTATTCCGGTTACCATAAATATAACTTATGTTTTTTTCTATTACTACAGTTCAGTAGTAATAAGAGATGTTTTGCTCCACTGCTGCCTATTGCGTGGGCTCATAAATAAGCATGGTATTGACCTTTAATTCAGGCCACCCTAAAAGAAGTACTTAAAACTCCCGCCCCAGGTCTCACTAAGCCACACCCCCAACTATGTCAGGCCACACCCCCTTTCACTCCGCAGCCAACAGAGATTGAAAAAATAAAGGTAAAAATCAACTTCTGTCAGCTGTAGGGATGGGTGGGAGGTTGACTTTCTTTCTGCAACAACACACACAAACATTAAATAAAATAGATTAAATACACCCATGCGAAGCGTCTTGCTAATCCACGCCCCCGTCTCTGTCAGGCCACGCCCCCTCTCACTCCGCAGCCATTCTGCAACGACACACAGAAACATTAAATGAAATAGATTAAATGCACCTATGCGAAGCGCTTTGCTAAGCCACGCCCCGACTCTGTAAGGCCACGCCCCCTGCCACTCCGCAGCCAACAGGGATTGAAAAAATAAAGGTAAAAATCAACTTCTGTCAGCTGCAGGGATGGGTGGGAGGTTGACTTTCTTTCTGCAACGACACACAGAAACATTAAATGAAATAGATTAAATACACCCATGTGAAGCGTCTTGCTAATCCACGCCCCCGACTCTGTCAGGTTACGCCCCCTCCCACTCCGCAGCCAACGGGGATTGAAAAAATAAAGGTAAAAATAAACTTCTGTTTGCTGCAGGGGTGGAAGGGTGAATTTCTCTCTGCAACGACACACAAAAATTTTAGATAAAATAGACTAATTATAGACTACAACTGTTCGAATCGTCTTGCTAAGTCACGCCCCCAACTCTGTCAGACCACGCCCCCTCCCACTCTGCAGCCATTCTGCAACGACACACAGAAACATTAAATGAAATAGATTAAATCCACCCATGCGAAGCGTCTTGCTAATCCACGCCCCCGACTCTGTAGGGCACTCCCCCTCCCACTCCGCAGCCAATGGGAATTGAAAAAATGAAGGTAAAAATAAACTTCAGTTTGCTGCAAGGGTGGGAGGGTGAATTTCTCTCTGCAATGACACACAAAAATTTTAGATGAAATACACTAATTATAGACTACAACCGTTCGAAGCCTTTTGCTAAGCCACGCCCCGTCTCTGTCAGGCCACGGCCCCTCTCACTCCGCAGCCATTCTGCAACGACACACAGAAACATTAAATGAAATAGATTAAATGCACCTATGCGAAGCGCTTTGCTAAGCCACGCCCCGACTCTTTAAGGCCACGCCCCCTCCCACTCCGCAGCCAACAGGGATTGAAAAAATAAAGGTAAAAATCAACTTCTGTCAGCTGCAGGGATGGGTGGGAGGTTGACTTTCTTTCTGCAACGACACACAGAAACATTAAATGAAATAGATTAAATACACCCATGTGAAGCGTCTTGCTAATCCATGCCCCCGACTCTGTCAGGTTACGCCCCCTCCCACTCTGCAGCCAACGGGGATTGAAAAAATAAAGGTAAAAATAAACTTCTGTTTGCTGCAGGGGTGGAAGGGTGAATTTCTCTCTGCAACGACACACAAAAATTTTAGATAAAATAGACTAATTATAGATTACAACTTGTTCGAATTGTCTTGCTAAGTCACGCCCCCAACTCTGTCAGACCACGCCCCCTCCCACTCTGCAGCCATTCTGCAACGACACACAGAAACATTAAATGAAATAGATTAAATCACCTATACGAAGCGCTTTGCTAAGCCACACCCCCAACTCTGTCAGGTCATGCCCCCTCCCACTCCGCAGCCAACAGGGATTGAAAGAATGAAGGAAAAAATAAACTTCTGTCAGCTGCAGGGGTGAGAGGGTGAATTTCTCTCTGCAATGACACACAAAATTTTTGATGAAATAGACTAATTTCAGACTACAACCGTTCGAAGCATCTTGATAATCCACACCCCCAACTCTTCCAGGCCACGCCCCCTCCCACTCCGCAGGCAACAGGGATTGAAAAAAATCAGCAGCAGGGGTGGGAGGGTGAATTTCTCTCTGCAACGACACACAAAAATCGTAGATGAAATTGACTAATTTTAGACTACGACCATTCAGTACTAATAAAAGATGTTTTTTTCCACTGCTACCCATTGCGGGTCCCCATAAATTACCATGTCATCGACCTGTAATTCATGCCACTCTGACCCCCGCCCCAGATCTCGGGAAACCACGCTCCGACTCTGTCAGGCCACGCCCCCTCCCACTCCGCAGCCAACGGGGATTGAAAAAATGAAGGTAAAAATCAACTTCTGTCAGCTTCAGGGGTGGGAGGGAAGTTGGATTTCTTTCTGCAACAACATACAGAAACATTAAATGAAATAGATTAAATATACCCGTGCAAAGCAATGTTTTCTTCCACTGTTACCCATGGCGTGTCCTCATAAATTACCATGGCATCGACCTGTAATTCTGGCCACCATCAAAAGAAGGACTTAAAACCCCGCCCCAGGTCTTGCAACGTCACGCCCCCGACTCAGTCAGGCCATGACCCCTCCCACTCCGCAGCCAATGGAGATTGAACAATTGAAGGTAAAAATCAACATCTGTCAGCTGCAGGGATGGGAGGGAGGATGACTTTCTCTCTGCAATGACACACAGAAACATTAAATGAAATAGATGAAATATACCCAGGCGAAGCCGGGTCCTTCTGCTAGTATATATATATATATATATATATATATATATATATATATATATTTTTTTTTTTTTACAGACAGCTACACAATGCTAATGAAAGAAGACAATATCCTTTTTGTAACAATGACTGATAAGATGTGATTTATTTTGCATAGACTTACATCACTTCCTGTCTGCATAATTAATTGATGACATCATTGACATGTGATTCACTTTGTATCTATAAAAGGTTATTATTTGTCACTTGTATGATGCGGTTGACAAAGGCTAGATGGCCCGAAACGCATCCTATGCTGTGATTTATATTTCTTCATGATAAAATAAAGAATACACCAAATTGAATACATATAATCTGCTGGGATTACTTCTACATTAACCAGAAATGTATGACAGCTCAGAGCTGCCATAGATTTCTGGCTTCATTTACGCCACGGTGAGAATGGAAAAAAAGGGGAGATGCAACATTTTTTTAAAAAGTTAAAAAGTTGCATCTGTGACTTTTTAAAGCCACTTTTCAGGTGTATAGGGAAAGATAAATCTCCCCCAATATTTTGTATTTCTTTTTCAATTGTACAGTATTGCCAAAATGAAAAAGAAAAACCAAAAATTCTAAAAAGAAATGTTTTCCAGGAATATTGAATTAAAAAAGGACCCCTTTCTGATGGAAAATAAGATTTTTTCAGCACACAAATACAACACTAGGGATCTTTAACTCTTCATCAGTAGAAGTAGAGTTAACGGTCCCTAGTGTTGTATTTGTGTGCTGGATATACAAAAAGTATAAACAGTATAAACATATACCAAAATATTACCACCAACTAAAACAACACGTAACCCCTATTTCCTACAAACAATAAGAAATTCTTTACCTTGCTTATACATTCTTAAAAGATATATTATCTCTTCTCACATGTCTTTTTCAGTAAATACTTGCATTCCTCATGGAAAAAAAAGAAAAGAAAACATACTGGAATATTTTTTCTGCTATTCTCCTGTTTTTTTCCTATAATATGATTAAATTGACAAGTAACCATAACCATTGACAGTAGGGCATTGACCCAAAACATTGCAACACTGTCTAATCGTTGAAGACAGGTTCAGACTATGCAGAAACAAATTCCATGGACAAGGGAAATGGTAACATACAGTTGCAAATCTATGTATATATTTAAAGTGTGAATAATGGAGGAACCACATAAGGCACATTTCTAGGGATAGATGCCCCTGCATTGTTAGTTGATGTAAAAAGCAGGTATTTTCCAAAATAGACATCAGGAGAGCTGACAGGTTCTCTATAAATGAAGAACATTTTCTGTTCTTGTATGCTGAAATAACCATAATGGTTATCTGTCTAACAAGCAGTACAGCTAATCACCATCTTGTACCGATCTTTTACCCTTTTTGCTTCCACTACGTCTCTGAATAAAATGCCTTACAAAAGAGTCTCTGGGCTCTGAAAGCTTGCAAACAAAATTTTACTCATTTATTTTTTTGGTTAGCCAATAAAGGTATCACTGCTTTATTAATTTTGCTTTTTTAACTCAAAAGTGTTTAACATCACAATGCTGTAATCTAAAATGGTTGCAGAGATTATATAAAATAACAGTCTACTGACAGTCAAAAGCTTCATTCATAGATTACAGAGAGACTCATAATTAACAAACAAACTGAGTAATTAATTTTAAAAAGGACAATTCCACCAGAAAGGGATATTTTTTTTACTTGATATTCACATAAAATGTTTTAATTTTTGTCAGCTTTTCTTTTTAATTTCAATCATATTATACCATTGAAATTGAAATACAAAATATTATCCTTCTGTAGCAGTCAGCACAGAGAGATAAAACTTCTTTATAGATAGGTAATCCATTGGGAGTTTAATGTTGATGTGAGGGGAAGATGATGTGTTCTAGAATAATAGTAGATGTATAATTGGGATGCCAGTATGACAGCTCTATTGCTCTCTTGATAAACCTGGATAAAAATGCCCAAAAGAGTATTGTACTTGTGATATGTGATGCTGTAAATGAGTTGCCCACCCCCTTCCCTGTCTAGTTGGAGTGAATGGTCTGACTGAGAAAGTTCATTGTACTCATTGCATTGTACTCATTTTGAACTAAAAAAATCATTATTAAATTGGTCTTTTTTTTCAAATATGGAACCCTTTTCTTTGGACAGAGCTGAGATGCTCTATTAAAAGGGTCTGAACTTTCTCTCTGCCCCATCAGCCAGATATCTTAGTAAATGAAAAATAAGGATTATTAGATGACTAGCACAAAGTGAAAGTAAAAAGTACTGCTCACACAACTAGACAAACAGTTAACCCTAGATCAGTCAGCATGCTGAAAGATCTGGACTTCCCAGTGAATGAGCTCATTCATTGGGCATTCAGAGGCAGTATTAGACTGCCAGATGAGTGTTCATAGAAATGCTCGTTAATGATTATCAGTAAGAAAATCTAATAGTATAACATGACCCTTATGTGAAAGAACAGCTCACTATTTTTAGTGAAGACCAATTGAAAAAATGATTTTTAGGCCAAAATCAGTAAAATGCACTCATAAATACAATCCGAAGGTGCACATAGCCTTTAAGAGAGACTGTTTGCCATGCCAATAGTCCACATAAAGATTCTAAATTTTTTTTACTGATTCTGAGATTTTTAACTGATGACCTAGCCTCTGGATAGATCGTCAGTATCTGATCTGTGGGGGTCCACCACCCGGGAGACCCACCGGTCAGCTGTTTGAGAAGGCACCAGCGTTCACAGTAGAGATGCAGCATTTTCTCAGCTCACAAAGCAAAGTGCTATACATCGTATAGTGGCTTTGCTTGGTATTGCAGCTTAGCCCCATTAACTTTAAAGGACATACCCAGGATTTCACCCAGGCAGCCCGCCTGACAACAGCATGACATCCTCCGATGCCCTCCCTTGCCCTGTGCTAGATCACGCTGGGCAAGGGCTCTTTTGTTTATAAACAAACACTGCCAGGCGGAGGCAGAGCCTGGTTCGACACCAGAACTGGGCAAACGATCTTTTGCCCTGCACGATTTAACACAGGGCAAAGGAGAGCATCGGAGCATGACATGCTCCAATGCTATTGTCAGACGGGCTGCCTGAACCCGGACAACTCCTTTAACGGGGTCAAGCTTTGCCTAGGCCATGTGACTGATGAATGTGACATCACACAACCTTGGCAAAGCTGCAAGAAGGCCATGGCACTACTGCGAGCTCCAGTCCCTCCTCAAACAGCTGATCAGTGGGGGTCCCCGGTGTCAGACCCCCACCAGTCAGTGATTACTTACCCAGACTACAGTTATTCAGTTAAAAAAATCTAAGAAAAACCCATTAAGCTAAAGAGTCAAGATAGGAAGTGCAATACATTAAGTAACTTGAAAAATTTATATATCCAGGTAACTATCCATTTACTTTTCTCAGATACCTCAGTACTGGTAGATAAGAATATTTCTTTAATTTTTGTCTTTAACTAAAGAAAAATAGTAGTTAGAATTGTACTGCTTCTTAACCCTTTCATGACCAAGGGTCATTGATGCCCCAATGTCCAGGTCAAAATTTTCAGTCATGCTATGCACGGTTTTAAATAATAATATCTTTACAAGTGCTTTGCATATCATAACTGTTTTGACTTTATTTTTTCCAAAACACATAGGGTATTTATTTTCTTGACTGATTTCATAAATTACTATGTTTTTTTTTATTATTATGAGCAGAGAAATAGCGAAAAAAGGCATTTTTTTTACCTTTTTTTGTTAATTTGGTCACTACACTCCCTTAATTAGTAGTATAAATGCAAATATTGATACCAAAATATATTACCTTACTGATCTGGACTTAGAGAATATCTGAATTGTGTATGTCGCCCACTCCCAGGGCACTTTATGGTGCCCACAAGTAAAGGCACACCTTTCAGCTTCAAAGTGCCATTTTTTCCATAGGCCATTAGATAGCAGCATGTTGTCTTTGCAGTGGCCCTATGCAGCCAAAACATAAAAAATCACCTGAAAAGGACACTACTGAGTAAAATAGACATGTCAAAGTATTCAACCAGGGGTATATTGTAAAATTGCCATTTTCCATTTTTTTCCACTTTTTGTTGAAAGATGGAACAAAAAATAAAAAAATGGCATTTTTTCACTTTGCTTCTAATTTAACCCAAATTACTACAAATATACTGCAAGCTATCAAGAAATAGCACCCCAATATTAATTCAGGAAACACTCCTGCTTAAAAAGACACCCCAATTGTGTACGTCGCCCACTCCCAGGGCACTTTATGGTGCCCACAAGTAAAGGCACACCTTTCAGCTTCAAAGTGCCATTTTTTCCATAGGTCATTAGATAGCAGCATGTTGTCTTTGCAGTGGCCCTATGCAGCCAAAACATAAAAAATCACCTGAAAAGGACACTACTGAGTAAAATAGACATGTCAAAGTATTCAACCAGGGGTATATTGTAAAATTGCCATTTTCCATTTTTTTCCACTTTTTGTTGAAAGATGGAACAAAAAATAAAAAAATGGCATTTTTTCACTTTGCTGCTAATTTAACCCAAATTACTTCAAATATACTGCAAGCTATCAAGAAATAGCACCCCAATATTAATTCAGGAAACACTCCTGCTTAAAAAGACACCCCAATTGTGTGCGTCGCCCACTCCCAGGGCACTTTATGGTGCCCACAAGTAAAGGCACACCTTTCAGCTTCAAAGTGCCATTTTTTCCATAGGTCATTAGATAGCAGCATGTTGTCTTTGCAGTGGCCCTATGCAGCCAAAACATAAAAAATCACCTGAAAAGGACACTACTGAGTAAAATAGACATGTCAAAGTATTCAACCAGGGGTATATTGTAAAATTGCCATTTTCCATTTTTTTCCACTTTTTGTTGAAAGATGGAACAAAAAATAAAAAAATGGCATTTTTTCACTTTGCTGCTAATTTAACCCAAATTACTTCAAATATACTGCAAGCTATCAAGAAATAGCACCCCAATATTAATTCAGGAAACACTCCTGCTTAAAAAGACACCCCAATTGTGTACGTCGCCCACTCCCAGGGCACTTTATGGTGCCCACAAGTAAAGGCACACCTTTCAGCTTCAAAGTGCCATTTTTTCCATAGGTCATTAGATAGCAGCATGTTGTCTTTGCAGTGGCCCTATGCAGCCAAAACATAAAAAATCACCTGAAAAGGACACTACTGAGTAAAATAGACATGTCAAAGTATTCAACCAGGGGTATATTGTAAAATTGCCATTTTCCATTTTTTTCCACTTTTTGTTGAAAGATGGAACAAAAAATAAAAAAATGGCATTTTTTCACTTTGCTGCTAATTTAACCCAAATTACTTCAAATATACTGCAAGCTATCAAGAAATAGCACCCCAATATTAATTCAGGAAACACTCCTGCTTAAAAAGACACCCCAATTGTGTACGTCGCCCACTCCCAGGGCACTTTATGGTGCCCACAAGTAAAGGCACACCTTTCAGCTTCAAAGTGCCATTTTTTCCATAGGTCATTAGATAGCAGCATGTTGTCTTTGCAGTGGCCCTATGCAGCCAAAACATAAAAAATCACCTGAAAAGGACACTACTGAGTAAAATAGACATGTCAAAGTATTCAACCAGGGGTATATTGTAAAATTGCCATTTTCCATTTTTTTCCACTTTTTGTTGAAAGATGGAACAAAAAATAAAAAAATGGCATTTTTTCACTTTGCTGCTAATTTAACCCAAATTACTTCAAATATACTGCAAGCTATCAAGAAATAGCACCCCAATATTAATTCAGGAAACACTCCTGCTTAAAAAGACACCCCAATTGTGTACGTCGCCCACTCCCAGGGCACTTTATGGTGCCCACAAGTAAAGGCACACCTTTCAGCTTCAAAGTGCCATTTTTTCCATAGGTCATTAGATAGCAGCATGTTGTCTTTGCAGTGGCCCTATGCAGCCAAAACATAAAAAATCACCTGAAAAGGACACTACTGAGTAAAATAGACATGTCAAAGTATTCAACCAGGGGTATATTGTAAAATTGCCATTTTCCATTTTTTCCACTTTTTGTTGAAAGATGGAACAAAAAATAAAAAAATGGCATTTTTTCACTTTGCTGCTAATTTAACCCAAATTACTTCAAATATACTGCAAGCTATCAAGAAATAGCACCCCAATATTAATTCAGGAAACACTCCTGCTTAAAAAGACACCCCAATTGTGTACGTCGCCCACTCCCAGGGCACTTTATGGTGCCCACAAGTAAAGGCACACCTTTCAGCTTCAAAGTGCCATTTTTTCCATAGGTCATTAGATAGCAGCATGTTGTCTTTGCAGTGGCCCTATGCAGCCAAAACATAAAAAATCACCTGAAAAGGACACTACTGAGTAAAATAGACATGTCAAAGTATTCAACCAGGGGTATATTGTAAAATTGCCATTTTCCATTTTTTTCCACTTTTTGTTGAAAGATGGAACAAAAAATAAAAAAATGGCATTTTTTCACTTTGCTGCTAATTTAACCCAAATTACTTCAAATACACTGCAAGCTATCAAGAAATAGCACCCCAATATTAATTCAGGAAACACTCCTGCTTAAAAAGACACCCCAATTGTGTACGTCGCCCACTCCCAGGGCACTTTATGGTGCCCACAAGTAAAGGCACACCTTTCAGCTTCAAAGTGCCATTTTTTCCATAGGCCATTAGATAGCAGCATGTTGTCTTTGCAGTGGCCCTATGCAGCCAAAACATAAAAAAATCACCTGAAAAGGACACTACTGAGTAAAATAGACAATGCAACATATTCAACAAGGGGTTTATTGTAAATGCACATAAAAAAACTGCATTTTTTCACTATGCTGCTTATTCAGCTCAAACTGCAAAAACATACGGTAAATACGCCCTATTACAGCCCTATGTGTACCAAAAAGTGAACAGCAATATCCTTTATTTTCAGACAGAAAATTTAAAAGCGTGCCTCTGTATGATACACTTTAAAGCAGTCTCCAATACACAGTGGTGGCAGAGAGGGGCAGTCAGGGCAAAAGTATCTGGTATCTCTTCTGATGCCTCGTTTTGTGCAGACTCTGCACCTTCTTTGTGGATGCCTTTGGTTGAGTGTTGGGGGTATAGCTGCAATAAAGTGCCTTTCTACTAATCTCCTAATTTCTTCTGATTCCAGTGGTAGGGTGGGTTCTCCAACGGGGTACATTAATTTTTCAATAACTTTTTCTTGATACCAAAGAAATTTTTGCGTTCCCCCAGACTTTTTGAAAAGCACAAACGAGTTGTACATTGCCATCTGTAGCAAATAGATGGACAACTTTTTATACCATACATACGACTTACGCATTACCTCGTATGGCTTGAGTACCTGGTCAGACAGGTCAGTGCCCCCCATGTATTTATTGTACTCAATAATGCAAGTCGGTTTTTGCTTATCCGTGGTTGACCCCCTTTCTCTTACTGGCACTGTGGCTTCAGTGTGAATTGTACTTAGCATAAGTACGTCTTTTCTGTCCTTGTAGCGTAGTGCCAGCAGGTTGCCACTACGAAGGGCATCAGATTCTCCTCTTTTGAGCTTTTTTGCCAGCAGGGACTGAGGAAAGCCTCTGCGATTTCGCCTGAATGTGCCACATGCTCCTGTATTTGCCTCTTGCAGGCTCTGGAAAAGGGGAATGCTGGTGTAATAATTGTCAATAAATAATTTGTACCCCTTCTGTAAGAGTGGACACATTAGTTCCCAAACAACTTTCGCGTTTGTTCCTAGACCAGCTGGGCATCCTTGGGGGTTGAGCTCGCTGTCTCTCCCTTGATACACGCGAAATGCTGAAGTGTACCCTGTTGTGCTTTCACACAGTTTGTACAGTTTTATTCCATATCTGGCCCGCTTGGATGGAAGATATTGTTTGAAATGTAACCTTCCTTTAAATTTAACTAGGGACTCATCAACGGATACGTTTTCAGAGGGGGTATATAAAGCTAAACATTTTTCAGATAAATAATTTAAAAGTGGCCTAATTTTATATAAACGGTCATAATCCGGAGAAGTGGTTGAGGGGCACTGACTGTTGTCGTTGAAATGAAAGAATTTGAGGAGAATTTCATACCGGTATCTGGACATAACTGTAGAAAAACTTGGGGTGCTATGGATGGGATTTGCCTCCCAATAAGAACGTATGGTAGGTTTCTTTACGATCCCCATAGCTAGCGTTAAGGCCAAAAATTTTTTCATTTCACCCACATTTGTGGAAGTCCATTGTCCAGACCGGGCATAGTAAGAGGAGGGGTTATTTGAAATGTATTGAGCACCATATAAATTAGTTTCTCTAACAAAGAGCTCAAGAAGGTCGTCTGTTATAAACAGATGAAAAAACTGTAGTGGTTCAAATCCTGTTACATCCACCGTAATACCCGGTACAGCATTAAATTGTGGGACAAACGGGATGCCTGTACTTGGGGGTTGCCAATTCAGAGAGGCAACTTCAGGGAGGATTTCAGGCACTTGTGCCTCTCTGCTAGAAGTTGGTACATCTCTGGTGGTAGGTGCGTCAGGATTGGGCACATCTCTGCTGGTGGAAGGCGCGTCAGGGCTTGGTGCCCCTGTTGTTGGCACGTCTCTGGTGGAAGGCGCGTCAGCATTTTGCGGTTTGGTGGTTCTGCACCTCTTTGATGGTCCAGCGTGCACACTGCTGTCAGAGGTCTCTGTGTCGCTCTCATCAAAACCGCAGAAACTGACATCACTATCGCTGTTATCAGACAGCTCACTGTCTACGCACAACATGTCATAAGCCTCTTCTGCAGAGAACACTTTCTGAGACATATTTCTGAAAATTTTTTAAAAAATAACTATCAGCTAACTATCAGCTAACACACTATTATTTATTCTCTATTCAACTATATTAGGACGGATTAAAACGGAAGGTGTTCATTTTGATTTCCGTTATACCAATTCCGTTATTTTCCATTATAACCATGTTATACGGATATCAAAAGCCTTTCACCTAATTAGCGCTATGTGACTTGATCAGTTATTTCCATCAGTTATTTTGAGCCAAAACAAGGTCTGGGTCAAAAACACAGAACAGGAGCAGATCTTTCCATTACACCTTATCTCTGTGGAGGCTTCACTACTGGTTTTGGCTGACAATCACTGATGGACATCAATGATCAACTAACTGATGTGTGAACAAAGCCTTACAAAAATGAAACAGGAGTGACTGGGTGCATTCCATGTCTGTATGTCCACATATCCATTCCGCAAAAACAAGAAATAAAACATATCCCGTTCTTGTCTGTTTTGTGGGCAAGAACAGACATTGTTACAAATGGATACGCAAAAAAAAATGGATGCACAGGTGTCACAGGTGTTATATTTTTTTTTTTGCGGATCCAAATTTTTTTTGCGGTCATGTGAATGAGCCCTGAAATTGGATATGGTGCCACTTCCTTTTCTACTCTAAAGCCTCATTCACATGTCTGTGTTCCACGCATGTGTGCAGAATGGCATCCGTGTTTCATGGATCACTAGAAAGAATCATGAAAGGATGCATCACTGACCACATTTTCTCAATTTGAGTATGGACATAGATGTGTGGAAAAAGCAGTGTCACATCCAGATAAAGTGAAAAAAGTAGCGTCCTTTATTCTGAAATCTCACTATAGGGCGGCACTTTTTTCTCTTTATCTGGATGTGACGCTGCTTTTTTTCATATATATATAATATTGTACACCATATATATGAAAAAAAGCAGTGTCACATCCAGATAAAGTGAAAAAAGTAGCGTCCTTTATTCTGAAATCTCACTATAGGGCGGCACTTTTTTCTCTTTATCTGGATGTGACGCTGCTTTTTTTCATATATATATATAATATTGTACACCATATATATGAAAAAAAGCAGTGTCACATCCAGATAAAGTGAAAAAAGTAGCGTCCTTTATTCTGAAATCTCACTATAGGGCGGCACTTTTTTCTCTTTATCTGGATGTGACGCTGCTTTTTTTCATATATATATAATATTGTACACCATATATATGAAAAAAAGCAGTGTCACATCCAGATAAAGTGAAAAAAGTAGCGTCCTTTATTCTGAAATATCACTATAGGGCGGCACTTTTTTCTCTTTATCTGGATGTGACGCTGCTTTTTTTCATATATATATATAATATTGTACACCATATATATGAAAAAAAGCAGTGTCACATCCAGATAAAGTGAAAAAAGTAGCGTCCTTTATTCTGAAATCTCACTATAGGGCGGCACTTTTTTCTCTTTATCTGGATGTGACGCTGCTTTTTTTCATATATATATAATATTGTACACCATATATATGAAAAAAAGCAGTGTCACATCCAGATAAAGTGAAAAAAGTAGCGTCCTTTATTCTGAAATATCACTATAGGGCGGCACTTTTTTCTCTTTATCTGGATGTGACGCTGCTTTTTTTCATATATATATAATATTGTACACCATATATATGAAAAAAGCAGTGTCACATCCAGATAAAGTGAAAAAAGTAGCGTCCTTCATTCTGAAATCTCACTATAGGGCGGCGCTTTTTTCTCTTTATCTGGATGTGACGCTGCTTTTTTTCATATATATATAATATTGTACACCATATATATGAAAAAAAGCAGTGTCACATCCAGATAAAGTGAAAAAAGTAGCGTCCTTTATTCTGAAATATCACTATAGGGCGCCACTTTTTTCTCTTTATCTGGATGTGACGCTGCTTTTTTCCATATATATGGCGTATAATATTATACGCCATATATATGAAAAAAAGCAGTGTCACATCCAGATAAAGTGAAAAAAGTGGTGCCACTTTATATATATATATATATATATATATATATATATATATATATATATATATAATCTATATGTTTTTTTTTTTTCCCTACCTGACTGGTTTGGGCAAATAGATAATATAATGTACTGTAGATAATATATATCTATATACTATGTATATAGATATATGGTGGTGCTTCACTGTATCCTTTCTTCACTCCTTCTTCACTAGATCGCGATGTGAAGTGAAGAAGGAGGAAGGAGGGGGAGGCTGAACCAGGAGGAGGTAAGTATTTACTGGTCCACATATGTTCTTCTGCCCAGAAACCGATCCTATAGGTTCGGTTATTGCTGGGCAGAAGAACGATCATACTGTGCTGGGCTGTGGGCATCTGCCTGAGGAGCGCTGCAGCGTATGCAGCTCCAGGCAACATTCATAGATCGCGCACCAGGGTGCGCTGGGCAGCGGGGGAACATCGGGGGTGGCAGCAGGCATCATGGGCACCATCTGGGGGCACAGGGGACATATATTTTTGGCACATTTATGCCTGATTTCAGGCTCTGATCTGCAGATCAGAGCCTGAAACCGGCATTTTTACATTAGCGCGATCCCATTGGTTTGTCTGCACAGACTAACCAATGGGAGCGATCGTGGGCAAGGGACCACTCCGATTGGTCCCTTGCCGACATTACCGGGCTCTGCACTGTCCGTGACAGCGGCAGTGCAGAGAAAGAAGCTTTAATCTAAGCGCTTTGCAGCGCTTAGATTAAAGAGCAGCCATAACGTTTATACACGTGCTATCTGCACGAGGTATGTGCAGATAGGACGTATATAGCCGTATGGCTGACGTCAAGGGGTTAATATTGCAATTATGAATATCTAAAAAATATACTCTAATAATGTTATATTCATACTTTTCAGGAACTGTGCTCTACAATATATGACAATGATATAATCCTGTGATAGGATGCCAGGGCTTAGCAGCCTGTGAAAATGAGGAATCCTGCTCGCCGTTTCTTTAAGGATATGACTAGAGATGAGCGAGCACTAAAATGCTCGGGTCCTCGTTACTCGAGTCAAATTTTTCCCGATGCTCGGGTGCTCGTTTCGAATGAAGAAACCCATTGAAGTCAATGGGAGACTTGAGCATTTTTTGCAGGGGACCAAGGCTCTGCCTAGAGAAGGCTGGGTGAAAACCTGGAAACCTCAGAAAATGATGGAAACACCACGGAAGTGACAGGAAACAGCAGGGGCAGCATGCATGGATGCCTCTGAGGCTGCCTAATAATACCATTACCCAACATTCTGGCCAACAGCCTTGGGGTGACCCTCAAGACAATTGTGCTGACCCAGACCAAGATGGGCAAGGCACATGCGCCGGCACATGTTAGGAAAGCACCCAACTAGGTGCAACGAAGGTCCATCGTCGCCTGCGGGTGACACCACTGCCCATGCTGGCACTTCTGTCCTATCCCCTGCCCCACGACGCAGGCATAAACCTGACACAGCGTGGTGACAGCGTGGTGGTGACACCAACAAGTGACCAAGATTAGATTAGATTGAGGTAGCAGGTGAACCACCCAAAAATTTACCCTGACACAGCATGGTCCCAGAGTGACCAAGTGAGACTGTGGTAGCAGGTGAAGCACTTAAAATTTTACCATGACACGGAATGGCGGTGAACGTCAGATGCCGCCTGCATGAGATTAGGGATAGAGCTGCTGTCTGTCAGGGAGAGTGTTAGGGCCTGGATTTAGATGTTGGTTAAGCAGGAATCACCCACAAAGAACCCAACAGCCCTTCTAAGGGCTACAAGCACCTTTTTTTTTGGTCTCCTACTGGCTGCTGCATGAGATTAGGGATAGAGCTGCTGTCTGTCAGTGAGAGTGTTAGGGCCTCAATTTAGATGTTGGTTAGGCAGGAATCACCCACAAAAAAACCAACAGCCCTTCTAAGGGCTTCAAGCACCTTTTTTTTTTGGTCTCCTCCTGGCTGCTGGCTGGGACTTGTAGTGCAGCGACCGCCATCTTGGCTGCACCCTGTTTGGGTGTGAAATTAGAATGTGGTTAGGCAGGAATCATCCACAAAGCGTCACCATCCCGCTGCTTTTTCTGCTGAAAAAGTCACTGCTCAGCATGAAGTCAGAGGCTTTGCTCTTGTCACAGGAGATGGGGGAAGAAGATACGTTGCTTGATAGCTAGACCACCCTCAGGTCTGATTCTCAGCACGTATTGGAGGAGGAGGATGAGGAGGAAGAGGAGGAAGAGAAGGAGACTGTTGGCGAGACTGAAGAGGGTACCTATGCTCATTCTTTCTTATCTGTTGAGCGTGTATGGGCTGAAGAGGAGGAGTTGGAGGAGGAGGAGGAAATGGAGAGTCAGCCTATTGAGGAGATTATTGCGTGTTGGGACTCTGGCGCACATGGCTGACTTCATGTTAGGCTGCCTTTCCCGTGACCCTCGCGTTAGAAGCATTTTTGACAACACCGATTACTGGGTGTTCACCCTACTGGACCCCAGATACAAGCAGAACTTTTCCACTCTCATTCCTGTAGAGGAAAGGAGTATGAGAGTGAATCAATATCAACAGGCCCTAGTGCACAAGCTGAAACTATCCTTCCAATCTGACACCACTAGTGGCAGAGGACGTAGTTCTGTTGGCCAACTCGCGGGGGAGAGGAGGGGAGCAGGCAGCTTGTCAAGCACTGGAAGGGGAACACTCTCCAAGGACTTTGCAAGTTTTATGGCACCCCAGCAAGACTATGTCACCCGTCCCCCAGTAGGGGGGAGCTGTTCAGAAAGATGGTGAGGGAGTACCTAGGTGACCATACCAACATCTTGCGTGATCACTCTGCTCCATACAACTACTGGGTTGCACAGCTGGACACATTGCCCGAACTGGCGCTGTACGCCTTGGAGGTGCTGGCCTGCCCTGCCGCTAGCGTGTTGTCAGAGCAGGTCTTCAGTGCAGCTGGTGGCATCATCACTGATAAGCGTACACGCCTGTCAACTGACAGGCTGACTATTATTGAAATGAATAAAGCCTGGATTTCACCGAAATGCAAATCGCCAGCGGGGGAAAGCAGCTCAACATGAATATTCTTTATGTATCCTCTCCTCCTCCTCCTTCTCTTCTTACACAAACGCTGAGCCAACAGGCAATGTTTCTGAGAGCCAACTGGTGCTCTATACAAACAATGTTTACAGAGGGCCACCTACATGCCCTCTCTCCAATAAATTTTTTAGTAGCATCAACTACAGACACTCAAAAACTATTTTACAGGAGGGTCAACTACAAACACTCCAAAAACAATTTTACAGGAGGGTCAACTACAGACACTCCAAAACAATTTTTTAGGAGGGTCAACTTCAGACACTCCAAAACAAATTTTTGGGAGGCTCACCTACAGCCATTTGACTGCAATCTCAGTCTGACCAAGGCATTGGTGGTGTCACCGCCATGCTGTGTCAGTGTAAAATTTCATGTGCTTCACCTACTACCTGAGTGTAACTTGGTCACTCTGTTGTTACTACCATGCTGTGTCAGTGTAAAATTTTATGTGCTTCACCTACTACCTGAGTGTAACTTGGTCACTCTGTTGTCACCGCTATGCTGTGTCAGTGTAAAATTTTATGTGCTTCACCTGCTACCTCAACTAACTTGGTCACTTGTTGGTGTCAACACTAGAGTGCCGCTACTATACCGCACATGACAGAATTGTTCACTGCACTGTAGTATATATAACTGAGAGAAAAAAAGGAATTTTTAGACTGCGGCTATTTTACCGCAAGCCACTACATTTTTCACTGGACAGTAGTACATATAACAGAGAAAAAAACGTAGTATTTATATGGCGGCTATTTTACCGCAAAGCACTCCATTTTTCACTGGACTGTAATACATATAACTGAGAGAAAAAATATATTCTATAGAATGACGCTGCTGTGCAGCACACTAGAGAATTGTTCACTGGACTGTAGTACATATAACTGAGAAAAAAACGTAGTCTTTAAATGGCAGCTATTTTACCGCAAAGCACTCCATTTTTCACTGGACTGTAATACATATAACTGAGAGAAAATACGTATTTTATAGACTGACGCTGCTGTGCAGCACACTAGAGCGTTGTTCACTGGACTGTAGTACATATAACTGAGAAAAAAACCTAGTCTTTATATGGTGGCTATTTTACCGCAAAGCACTCAATTTTTCACTGGACTGTAATACATATAACTGAGAGAAAATACGTATTTTATAGACTGACGCTGCTGTACATCACACTAGAGAGTTGTTCACTGGACTGTAGTACATATAACTGAGAAAAAACCGTAGTCTTTAAATGGCGGCTATTTTACCGCAAAGCACTCCATTTTTCACTGGACTGTAATACATATAACTGAGAGAAAATACGTATTTTATAGACTGACGCTGCTGTGCAGCACACTAGAGAATTGTTCACTGGACTGTGGTACATATAACTGAGAAAAAACGTAGTCTTTATATGGCAGCTATTTTACCGCAAAACACTCCATTTTTCACTGGACTGTAATACATATAACTGAGAGAAAATATATATTTTATAGAATGACGCTGCTGTGCAGCACACTAGAGAATTGTTCACTGGACTGTAGTACATATAACTGAGAAAAAAAACTTAGTCTTTAAATGGCGGCTATTTTACCGCAAAACAGTCCATTTTTCACTGGATTGTAATAACTGATAGAAAATATGTATTTATTAGACTGACGCTGCTGTACAGCACACTAGAGAATTGTTCACTGGACTGTAGTACATAAATATAAGCAAAAAACGTAGTCTTTAGACTGCGGCTATTTTACCGCAAACCACTCCATTTTTCACTGGGCTGTAGTACATATAACTGAGAAGAAACATAGTCTTTAAATGGCGGCTACTTTGCCGCAAACCACTCCATTTTTCACTGGACTGTAGTACATATAACTGAGAAAAAACGTATTCCCTAGACTGACGCTACTGTACAGCACACTAAATAAAAGCAGCAAAAATGAGTACTTAGAGGACTTGGGGCAATTTCTTTTGGGTCTGTGTGGACCACGTGCTGTTCCTTCTACCACAAGTGCACAGCATGCAGCCAAGATGGCGGTAGCTGCACTACAAGTCCCAGCCAGCAGCCAGGAGGGGGCCAAAAAAAATGTCGTTGTAGCCCTTAGAAGGAGCGTTGGGTTCTTTGTGGATGATTCCTGCCTAACCACATTCTAATTTCACGCCCTAACAGTGTGCAGCCAAGATGGCGGTAGCTGTACTACAAGTCCCAGCCAGCAGCCAGGAGGAGACAAAAAAAAAAAAAAAAAAAACGTGCTTGTAGCCCTTAGAAGGGCTGTTGGGTTCTTTGTGGGTGATTCCTGCCTTACCAACATCTAAATTCAGGCCCTAACACTCTCCCTGACAGACAGCAGCTCTATCCCTAATCTCATGCAGACGGCGTATGACGCGAGCAGCGCGCGAACAGATTCTTGTAGGGGCCCCACGTGATGCTAGGAGGTACCAAAGACTCTCCTGCATGTTGATTGGCTGAAAAAAGGCGCCTAACATGCAGGAAGAGGAAGTTACCATTTCCTCGAGGATCGCAATATGCTCGTCCGAATAGCAAGCATATGCGAATACCCTAATACTCGAACGAGCACCAAGCTCGAACGAGCATGTTCGCTCATCTCTAGATATGACAGAATATGATAGACAGGATTGGATAATTATACAGTTCCTGCTCATACTGCCTACAATAGACAGTAATGGACAATGTTCAGGCTGAGCAGTCTGACAGAAACACTCACCTAGGTACAGCAGGCACTGAAGCTCAATATATTGAAGCAAGGCATCTGCCTCCCTCCTCTTCCCTACAATCTTGGCTCTTGAGCTCAAACCTTTTGCATTCTTGTATGGGATGCCAGCAGCCATTTAAAATTATTCCTGGAGAACCTCTTCATACCACCTTGTAATTGGTTTACTGTGCACCAAAATTTTGTTATCTTAGGCGATACCCCTTTCCCACTAGACTATGCCTCTCCCCTCTAAGAAATGCTCCCTCACCGAGAACCAGAATTTAGCATATTTTGGTCCCTTACAGATAGTTCTAAAAACACAAATTGAAGAATGGCTAAATTATTGCTATAATAATAGCACAAAACATATTTTGTTGTGCTAGACCAAAAAAAAAAATCAGCGTACATTACATTCTAATGATTTTTGCATACCTTCAGCATAGCACTACATAAACTATTCTTTTTATCCACTATGCTGTGATCTCATAAACAGTGGCTTTCATTCTAGCAAGCACTTCATAGAACTCGAAGCCAAAAATCTTTCACAACCAATTTTGTGACTTAATTTGGATGATAATATCTATAGTAATAAGCCTTATAGTTCATATTAACATTTAATCCATTTTCAGCCTCTGGGATATTCAGTGCATCTCTTTGCAATATGTTGCAAGACCCTTTGGCAACAAAAAGATTAACAGTTTCTATTTATCTGTGGCACTCTCACCGATAATGATTCAACTGAATAAACGATTAGAAATAACCAGCTCTGATAGAGAGCAAAGCCAAACAAACATTAAAAGATAAACCCTGCAGCAGTAAAATCCAAAAGTAGCAGTATTAGATAATTTGTTTGTAAGTTATTCAGAAGATTTAAGAAATAAAACACACATTTCCTTTTTATCCAATTAATTCCCATTTAATTTCTAAGGTAAAAGAAGATGTTCTAGATAACTAGTGCTTTTCACAATCGTGGAGCTTCTCAGCAGAAATTAACCTCTCTTCACCACACAAGTATCAACATACTTTGCAGGTTGACACCTGCAAAGATAAGTGATATTAAAAATAGATTGCTGTTCATTAATTCCAGGTCTCTGCTATCAAAAAACGGAAATATCTATAAAAATGTTATATATTATTCAGTGATGAAGTCGGTGGTAGACAAATCAAAACAGATTTATGGCTTGTCTTTACTGTCAAAAACAGCGGGTGCCTTCTAACTGTCTCTCAAGGAGTTGTAGAATAATTTAGAATAGCTTAGCACTTCTCTGTATGTAAATAAGGCCATTAGTGATTATTTAGATACTAAGCCTCAATTACTTGTGCTAATTTATTACATCTAGAATATATTGTTAGATTAATTTTAGATTAATTTTAACTCCTTAAAGGGACACTAAACCTCCAAACACATCAAAAATACATGTATAAAAATGTCAGCTCTTCTGATTAAAGAATCCTTCATTGCACAGTCCTGCATCAGCTGGGTTATCAGCTACTCACGGGCACTATACAAACTTTGCACAGCGACACCCGCCATTATAGTGACCTTCACAAAAAGAATTTTCCAACACGACAGTCTCTCTCACTTGGGCTACTGGCCCTTTAAATTCAGCAAGCTTTACTTGCCACACCGCAGAAGTGTTCTGATTAGCAGCTGCAGCTTTTTCCAAAACAAACAGGCTTCCGGCCCTATAACACAGGAACACAGCAACATTCAGCAGCACCTGCTCTTTTCCACACCGTTGCTCCCAGCAACACTTTCTTTTCACTTTTCTGTTGCCCCCACCAACAACATTGTGCCTTCTTTGCACAGACATACGCCTTGGAGGCATCAACATGCCCAAATTCTCCACCATATGTAAGGGATCATATCCTCTCAGGGGGTCGACATCACACAATCTCTTCAAAACACAGGGATTTTCAAGTCCACACCACTTTATTTTCACACTTTTTGCTCTAGCATGAAACAAAACCATCAAAATAACACCTGCCCGGCTAGGCTCTGACTACACATAGTTCAGCTAACTCACCTAAATACAAATGCTGTTCACACTCAGCTTTTAGGTGCGGCTTCCTCAGCAGTTCAGTCCAGCAACCTCCTGGCTGTGACTCCAACCGTACCTTTGGGGGAAGATGGTCCAACAGTCCTCCCGACTCTGACCGCGTGACCCTCTTCTCCTAGGGTCACTGGGCCCCCCAAACTTCCAGGCTACACTGAGCCTTGTGGCCCCTCAGCCCGTGTGGCTGAGACCACACAGAGCCACCACAGGCTTTAACCTCTCAGGCCTCCTCAGCCTTTCTCTTCCTCAGGCTTCCTCAGCCTTGTGGCCCCCAGCCCTTCTGGCTGGGACCACACAAGCCCTCTCCAGGTCTGTTCCCTGGGGCCCTCTCTCTCTCTAACATACAGTGCAGGTTAACTTATCCCTGCCTGATTAATCCAGCTGGCCTCACCTGAGGCCAGGGAAAACCTGTGACGGATTAGGGTGTGTGGACTGGAAGACTCCCACTTCCAACCTGTCTCCCAGTCCAAGAAATCCTGCCCATGCAACATTAAACAAAAAACAGCTCCAGCAACTATGCTTGCTGAAGCTATACCACTTCTGGATTTCAGTTCTCACCTGGCTAAACTGACAAACCAGGAGAGATACACACCCCACACCTCACATTACTACACACATCACCACAATATTTATATCTTTATCTCCATCTGACCAAATGATTAGAGTGCCTACCGCTATACTGATATCCAATTTTCTGTTATATACGGTCGTGGGTGGTGCCTTAGGTTAGTGCACCTTATTCCATTGATCAGAAAGGGTGAGCCACTGTATACTTGATTTTATTAATGCAATTTGAAAGCTAGAAGGGGCATTTAGGTACATTCATTATGCAGTAATCCCTATCACAGCTCCACATGCTCTGTTACCTAGCTTTCCCAGGATCCTGAAAGACAAGCAATGCATGACTTGAGAGCAAGAATAGGGATTTAGTTGGGTATATTTAGCATCCAGCACTTCCTATTTCAGCCCACACACAACTTTGGAGTGAAATGAGGTGAAATAACTGAAGTGGAATAATTGATTCCACCTTTAAGATTCAAGATTTTATCAACTGCCGTACTAAAGGCGTGATATATTTAATCACCTGTCAGTGTGGCCTCCAATATGTCGGCAAGACGCGTGTCTTTTTTATTTCTGATGTCGCCGACATACTCCCCAATACGTCGTTGACATCAGAAATAAAAAAAAAACACTTCAGTGGCCAGACATGTGACTGAAAGCCATGGCGGTGACCGGAAATGCCTCTGCTTTGTTGGTATTGAACGAGTCCACAGTTCACCAAGGGGTGGGGACTGGGACGAAAAGATCCTCCAGCGAGAGGTCTGGTGGATTTTCAAGCTGAATTCCCCCAGTCCCCATAACTTTAATGAACAACTCAACTTTGGTTGTTTTCTTTAATTATTACATGTGACTTTATCATGGAATAGTCTGAGCAATTGTCTTTGATAAATACACATTAGGCCGTATATAATTATACAGTCTAGGGCCTCTTAACCTTCTGATCCACTTGTGTGTATTTATAGTAATCCAATTAGATTGATCTCTAACTAACTAATTTATGCACAACATATGTGATATATCAGTGTAGTTGCACTCTGCTGTACTTTTGGTCTATCTAGGTACAGATATCCAGTGTGATATCTCACTAATACTTTTTATTATTTTCTTTACCATCTTTCTATTTTCAGACTGGATTAGCATCCTCCATGTAAATGTCCCTTTCTTTAGTGGCATATCATTATGTATTAACTAGAGATGAGCGAACATGCTCGTCCGAGCTTGGTGCTCGTTCGAGCATTAGGGTACTCGTAACTCGCCATGCTCGAGGAAATGGCAACTTCCGCATCGTGCTTTTTTGGCGCCTAAAACACAGCCAATCACAAGCCAGGAGACTCTGCGTACCACCCAGCATCACGTGGGGCCCTTACATGTCGATAGCAGGGGTTGGCTGGCCTGATCAGGTGACCCTGGAATATACTACCGACTGGCCGCGGTGCTCGTCTCAGATGCCGTCTGGATATCGTTAGGGATAGAGCTGCTGCCTTTCAGGGACAGGGTTAGGGCCTGAATTTAGTTCTCAGTTAGGCAGGGATCACCCACAAAGAACCCAACAGCCCTTCTAAGGGCTAGAAGACATTTTATTTTATTTTTTTTTTGTCACTTGGCTGGCTGGCACTAGTAGTGCAGCTATCGCCATATCTAACCCTGTTTTTTTTTTTTTTGTTCTATCTCAGTGATACAAATCCATTGCACACAGCACTGTGGAACCTTTCTGTGTGTCACAGTTCAGCACTGA
>ONZH01001243.1:0-45085 GCA_900303285.1 Rhinella marina | reverse complement strand
CGTGGCGAGGCCTAGATGTTCGCAAGTCTGGAGGTTCTTTAAAGAAAGTGAGGATGACCGACGGACTGTGGTGTGCAACCTGTGCCACACCAGGATCAGCAGGGGTGCAAACACTACTAGCCTAACCACCACCAGCATGCGCAGGCATATGAGTGCTAAACACCCCACTCAATGGAACCAAGGCCGTTCACCACCTCCTGCGGGTCACACCACTGCTCCTTCCCCTGTGTCACTCGCTGCCTCTGCTAGTCAACCCCCTGCGTCACTCGCTGCCTCTGCTAGTCAACCCCCTGCCCAGGACCCCGGCACGAGCGCCTCCCACCGGAAAACCACACCTTCGCCTTCACGATCCTCCACAGTGTCCACCAATGTGTCCCAGCGCAGCGTTCAGCTGTCTTTACAGCAGACGCTGGAGCGCAAGAGGAAATACAGTTCCACCCACCCACATGCCCAAGCCCTCAACGTCCACATCTCCAAATTGCTTAGCCTGGAGATGCTGCCCTATAGGCTGGTAGAGACCGAGGCCTTTCAAAATCTCATGGCAGTGGCTGCCGATGTGCCGTCCCAGCCCTACACCAGCACGTGTCACAGAACATCATCCGTGCCCTGACCAACGCTGTTTCTGAGAAGGTCCACCTAACCACGGACACGTGGACAAGTGCTGCCGGGCAGGGACACTGTATCTCACTGACGGCATATTGGGTTAACTTGGTGGAGGCTGGGACCGAGAATGACCCTGGGGCCGCTCATGTACTGCCCACACCGAGGATTGCGGTGCCTACCTCGGTCACGGTCTCTCAGACGTACTATGCCTCCTCCTCCTCTTTCTCCGACCCCTACTCCTCCTCCACCGAATCACCATCCGTGGGCACGGCGCCTTTAGTCGGTAGCTCTAGGCACAGCAGCAGTGCCGTGGGTAAGCGCCAGTAGGCGGTGCTCAAACTGCTGAGCTTAGGTGACAAAAGGCACACCGCCCAAGAGCTGTTACAGGGCATCACAGCGCAGACCGATGTGTGGCTGGCACCGCTGAACCTCAAGCCAGGCATGGTTGTGTGTGACAACGGGCGTAACCTGGTGGCGGCTCTGCAACTCGGCAGACACATGTGCCATGCCTGGCCCACGTGTTCAATCTAATAGTTCAGCGGTTCCTCAAGACATACCCCAATCTGTCTGATTTGCTCACCAAGGTGCTCCGCATCTGTGCGCATTTCCGCAAGTCGACCACAGATGCTGCCACTCTCAGGGCAGCGCAGCGCCGCCTACAACTGCCCGCTCACCGACTGTTGTGCGACGTGCCCACGAGATGGAATTCCACATTAAACATGTTATCCAGAGTTTACCAGCATCGCAGAGCGATTGTAGACTGCCAGATGTAAACTTCCACCAGAACTGGTAGTCAGGTCAGTCAGATTCCTCAAGTCTACAATGAGGAGTGGACGTGGATGTCTGATATCTGCCAGGTGTTGAGCAACTTTCAGGAGTCAACACAGATGGTCAGCGGCAATGCCGCCATTATCAGCCTCACCATCCCGCTGCTTTGCCTGTTGAAAAACTCACTGCTAAGCATCAAGTCGGATGCTTTGCGCTTGTCACCAGAGGTCCACCTACAGGCCCTCTCTCCAAAAAAATTTTCCGGAGGTCCACCTACAGGCCCTCTCTTCAAACAATTTTTCAGGAGGGCCCCCTACAGGCCCTCTATTCAAACAATTTTTCCAGAGGTCCACCTATAGGCCCTCTCTCCAAACAATTTTTCCGGAGGTCCACCTACAGGCCCTCTCTTCAAACAATTTTTCAGGAGGGCCCCCTACAGGCCCTCTATTCAAACAATTTTTCCAGAAGTCCACCTACAGGCCCTCTCTCCAAAAAATTTTTCCGGAGGTCCACCTACAGGCCCTCTCTCCAAACAATTTTTCCGGAGTTCCATCTACAGGCCCTCTCTCCAAACAATTTTTCCGGAGGTCCACCTACAGGCCCTCTGTCCAAACAATTTTTCCGGAGGTCCACCTACAGACCCTCTGTCCAAACAATTTTTCCGGAGTTCCACCTACAGGCCCTCTCTCCAAACAATTTTTCCGGAGGTCCACCTACAGGCCCTCTGTCCAAACAATTTTTCCGGAGGTCCACCTACAGGCCCTCTCTCCAAACAATTTTTCCGGAGGTCCACCTACAGGCCCTCTCTCCAATTCCAGTTTCCAGTTTTATTTGCGCAAACTGCGTAAATTATTATTTTTGGGATAGGTGTGAAAAATAATATTACTTGCGTATCTATATTGCCCAACATTGGATACGGTAGCAAGTGGAAGACCAAACACATGCTGCCCACAGGGTTCCGCAAATTCCTGGTCCACCCGCAAATTCCTGCTCCATAATGTCAAGGAGGTCGAGATTCTGTTGATGAGCAACAAGTCCTTCTGTACTGAAATTGCCGACAACGTCTCCATCTAAGAACCTACAGACCATTGTGGAGAGAGCGGCACAGCTCGCCATCAAAGTGACGAACCCCAACGCCACACTGCGCAGAGAAGATAACGAATAAATATCTCTGTGATTATTTTTGCTAAATAAAAGTTAAATAAACACCAAAAAAAATTGATCTGTTCCTGTGCCTGATCCACCCAAGTTGAATCTGTCCTATCATGAGAAAGTCCCCCCAAGGAGTCCCCACTGTAACTTGCTTCCCATACAACTACCTCACCCCCCGACACCTGTGTCTCGCCATTGTCCACCACCTCCTCAGACAACACTGGTAAATCCACACTGTCAGCACACGGAAACAGCAAAAGGTCTTGCGAATTGGGGCAGAGAATGTTCTGGGCTAGCACATCAGGGAAGGGGGGACTATGGGGTTCCAGGGAGTACGTGACCACATGCAATATCCATTTAAAAGTCATGCCACACTTGATCGAGCTCATAATTGACAATTGTACCGGTTGATGCTAAATTTTTAAGTTGGGGTCCTGCGTCGTCATTCTAACTACATCCGGCTGTTGTCACCACCACACACGCTAGCCCAGGGGGCACTCCCCTGGCTCTTCCAGCTCAACCTCCTTCCCCCCAGCCTGCCCCCCCCACCTACAGGCCCTCTCTCCAAACAATTTACGTCTTTGTCCTATCTTTCTCTCTCTCCAAACCATTTTTCCGGATAGCTGCCATATACGGTTTTAAACTGAGTAGTATACATACCACACTTGATCAATCTCATAATTTACGACTGTACCGGTTGATGCTAAATTTTTAAGTTGGGGTCCTGCGTCATCATTCTAAATCATCCGGCTGTTATCACCACCACACACACTAGCCCAGGGGGCACTCCTCTGGCTCTTCCAGCGAAACCTCCTTCCCCCCACCTACAGGCCCTCTCTCCAAACAATTTACCCGGATAGGGGACGTATTAGATATTGTACTGATGTTTTTTGTTTTTCTTCTTTTAATTGCCTCCTGACCTGTGATAGGCAGAGCATGGACACGTCCCCTTTGCTGCAGTGGAAAAGACACTCCCCTGCCAGAGCAAGCTCTTTTTCCGTTTGTTCGAAAAATCCATTAAATATAGGGTCCCAAGATAGGGGACGTATACGTTATTAAACTGAGAAGAATCGATACCATACCGGTTGATGCAACAGTTTTTCAAAATCCATTCTGGCTGTTGTCACCACCACCCACGCTAGCCCAGGGGGCACTCATCTGGCTCTTCCAGCAAAACCTCCTTCCCCCCCACCTACAGGCCCTCTCTCCAAACAATTTACCCGGGTAGGGGACGTATTAGATATTGTACTGATTTTTTTTTAGATCTTCTTTTAATTGCCTCCTGCGAAAGACAGGAATCGAACCCGGGTCAACTGCTTGGGAAGCAACTATGCTCACCACTTTAACACCAACAGCCACAGCAACGGATAAGAACAGATACTAAACTTGATGTCAGCTGCAGTGCCAGCATGAGCAGTGGTGTCACCTGCAGGCGGTGATGGACCTTCGTTGCACCTAGTTGGGTGCTTCCCTAACATGTGATGGGTATTTGTGTCTGGGTGAGCACAATTGCCATGAGGGTAGCCACCAGGCTGTTGCCTAAGAATTTGGGGTAATGGTGGGATTAGGCAGCCTCAGAGGCATCCATGCAATCTGCCCCTGCTGTTTCCTGTCCATTTCCGTGGTGTTTCCATCATTTTCTGAGGTTTCCAGGTTTTCACCCAGCCTTCCCTAGGCAGAGCCTTGGTCCCCTGCAAAAATGCTCAAGTCTCCCATTGACTTCAATGGGGTTCGTTATTCGAAACGAGCACCCGAGCATCGGGAAAAGTTCGACTCGAATAACGAGCACCCGAGCATTTTAGTGCTCGCTCATCTCTAGTTATAAGACCATCTCCAAACAGCTTGATGTTTCTGTTACTACAGTAGAACACATTATTCTGAAGTTTAAAGGTCTACGGCACTGTAGCCAACCTCACTGGGCATGATAACCAAAGAGCTCAGAACAACTTCTAAAAAGATTAGAGGTGAACTCCAAGGTCAAGGTACATCAGTGTCAGATCACACCATCCAGTGCTGCCTTAGCCAAAGTGGACTTAATGGAAGACGACCAAAGAGGAAACTACTGTTTAAACAAAAAAAAATAATAAGAAAATGAGACTAAAATTTGCCAAAATGCTTGAGAATGTCTTTTGGATTCTATGGGACCTCTGTAGAGTCAGTATGTCTTATCATATGTAAGTATCAGAGTCTGTTATTGTTATTGTTCTTTTCCAGGTTTTCATAGGCTATGCTGTCAGATTTTATGGAAATCATAGACACAATAAATATTTCCCTACATCATAAAACTATTTGATACATGACCACGAAATCATTTGTAACTTTTTTCAGTAGATTTTTGTTTTAAACTCTATGTACAATCCTGTTGAAGTTTCATTTTTTAAGGAGTCAAGAAACTGTAAAATGATACTCATATGTTTTGCTGAAGGCTTTTCCAAAAGGAACACATTCAGAACTTCATTGTGACCCCTATGCTGTATGCAACAAAGCACTTTCTCCTTAGCCTTGAGGCCTCTGAGAGTAATACAGATGGCTAAATTCTGAATATTTATGAAGTTCTGAAACAAGAATACATCCAAACAGAGGGACCACCAATGTGTTACAGTGCTTTGTGTTACTGGTCATGGTGTACATACCTATTTAACACAAACAAGGTGTTGGATTAAAAGTATTTCACATCATATATTGTAAGACAAGCTAAGGCATATTGAACAGCTTCATTGTTTAAAATGTGATCATGTATCTCTGTGTCAGTTAACATTGCAACATTTTTTTTAAAGATTCAATCTAAAAAAGAATATAAGAATATACTCCGTTTTGCCTATAACTCCTGTGCAGACGGAACTGTATGTCTCCATGGCTACATGGCTATTCATCTGTTCCTTACTACTTAGCAGTATACTGTACATATATTAGGTTATAAAAAAGTAGGGAACTGAAACAAGGAAGTAAGACATTTCTACAGCAGGTGTGTTGCAAGGGGTGAGGGGTAGTCAGAGCACTTGCATCGGGCACAGTAAGGCAGAAATATGAAGGTAGTCATAGGATTTGTGTCTGGAAATATGTTCATATGTATTATCATATTTTGGGGAATTTTCTGGAATATCACCTGTACCACGATCTACACCAGAAAGGCAGTGGGAGATTACGGTGGTAAACAAGTGGCTCAAGAACTGGTGTAGGAAGGAGGGGTTTGGCCTCCTAGAGAACTGGGACGACTTTTCTGTTGGCTACAGGTTCTATCATAGGGATGGGCTGCACCTCAATGGGGAAGCTGCATCTGTTTTAGGGGAGAAGATGGATAGAAGGTTGGAGGAGTGTTTAAACTAGGGATATAGGAAAGGCTAATGACATTATAGGAGGGGAGTGAATGGAACTGGTGGTGAGATAGAGGGAGGGACCAGAACAGTTAATAAGGAAAATGTAGGGTTAAAAATATACAAAAATCTCTCAATTGTATGTATACTAATGCAGAACCCTGATGAATAAAACTGGTGAACTGGAATTAGTAGTGTCTGAAGAGGATTATGAGGATTATTCCCACATGACAAGTGGGAATAATTGACACATGGCTGGATGATAGCTATGACTAGGTGGTTAATGTAAAGGTTTACATCCTGTTTAGAAAGAATTGTGAAAACCGGAGAGAGGTTAAAATGAAATAGATGAGGTGGCAAATCATAATGAGGTCTTTATTATGGGGGACATCAACTACCCAGATAAAGACTGGGAAATGGAAACCTGTGGATCTCATGAAGGAAACAGGATCTTGGCAATAACCAAAGACAATTACCATTCAGACATGCAGGTTGGGGGAAACCTGGAAAATAGTGACCATAAAATAATAACCTTCCAAAGATTAAAATAAACAAATCACCGGGTCCAGATGGCATACACTCCTGTGTCCTAAGAGAATTAGGTAATGTCATAGACCCTTACTTCTGATGATTAAGGACTCTATATTGACAGGAATAGTTCCACAAAACAGAGCCTGGAAACTATAGGCCGGTAAGTATATCACCTGTCATGGGTAAACTGTTTGAAGGTTTTGCAAGTGATGCTATCTTCGAGTACCTCAATAAAAAAAACATATAACACCATATCAGCATGGTTTCTAAGGGTTCGATCTTATCAAACTTATTTAATAGGTTTCTATGAGGAAGTTAGTTCTAGACTTAACCAGGATGAGTCAGTGGGTGTCATATGTTTTGACTTCTCCAAAGTATTTGATACAGTCGCTCATAAAAAGTTAGAATATAACATGAGAATGCTTGGACTGGGAGAAATTGTCTGTATGTGGGTAAGTAACTGGATCAATAATAGAAAATAGAGGGTGTTTAGTATTGGTATACACTCAGATTGGGTCACCCTCACTGGTGGGGGACCTCAGGGGTCAGTACTGGGCCCTGTTTTCTTCAATATATTTATTAATGGTCTTGTAGAAGAGTTGCACAGTAAAGTATACATTTTTGCAGAAGACACTGAACTGTGTAAATTAATTAACACAGAAGAGGATACTATACTGCTACAGATGGATCTGGATAGATTGGAGGCTTGGGCAGAGAAGTGGCAGATGAGTTTTAACACTGAGAAATGTAAGATTATGCACATGGGAAGGAATAATGCAAGTCACCAGTACATACTAAATTGTATGTTGGGGGACTTTAACTACCCAGATATAGACTGGGAAACTGAAACATGTATATCTCATAACGGAAACAGGTTCTTGGCAATAACCAAAGACATTTACCTTTCCCAACTGGTTCAGGACCCAACTAGAGAGACGGCCATACTGGACTTAGTATTAACCAATATGACCTGACAGAACAACAGATGTGCAGGTTGGGGGACACCTGGGAATTAGTGACCATAAAATAATAACCTTCCAGTTGTGATTCAAAGAGTGTTTCTTCAGGGAGGAAGAAAAATACCCAACTTCAAAAAAGCAAAATTTAGCCAAGTTAGAGAGGCCATAGGCCTAACTAACTGGGACAAAGTCCTCAAAAATAAAAATACAGCCACAAAATGGGAGATTTTTAAAAGCATCCTAATATATAATTGTGAGAAGTACATAACTTATGGGAATAAAAGGTTAAGAAACAAGAAAAAAACAATGTGGATAAATAGAACTGTAAAGAAAGCAATAAAAGACAAAAAGGAAGCATTTAAATCACTAAAACAGGAGGGGAGCGAGGAAGCATTGAAAAACTATAAGGAAAATAGATAGAACAATAGAAAACAAATAGAATATGTAAAAGACAAATAAAAGCAGCCAAACTAGAGACCGAGAGATTAATCGCCAAAGAGAGTAAAACTAACCCTAAAATGTTCTTCACTTATATAAATGGTAAAAAGTATAAACCTGAAGGTGTCAGCCCTTTACAGAGTAATGAGGGGGGAGTTGCAGAGAGAGATGAGGAGAAATCAAAGCTACTAAATATTTTTTTCTCCACTGTATTCACTGAGGAAAATAAATTGTCAGCTGAAATGTAGAATATAAAATTAAATTTCCCATTAAAAGTGCCATGTCTGACCCTGGAAGAAGTACAGCGGCGTCTTAAAAAGATTAAAATAGAAAAATCGCCAGGACCGGACCGCATACACCCCCGTGTCCTAAGAGAATTAAGTAATGTCATCGCCAGACCCTTATTTCTGATATTTTAGGGCTCTATACTGACAGGGAGTGTTCCACAGGATTGGCGCATAGCAAATATGGTGCCAATATTCAAAAAGGGTCCAAAAACAAAACCCGGAAACTATAGGCCAGTAAATTTAACATCTGTTGTGGGTAAACTGTTCGAAGGTTTTCTCAGAGATGCTATCTTGGAGTACCTCAATGAAAATAAGCAAATAACTCCATATCAGCATGGCTTCATGAGGGATCAGTCATGTCAAACCAATTTAATCAGTTTCTATGAGGAGGTAAGTTCTAGACTTTACAGCGGCGTATATCTAGACTTCTCCAAAGCATTTGACACTGTACCACATAAAAGGTTAGTATATAAAATGAGAATGCTTGGCTTGGGAGAAAATGTTTGTATGTGGGTATGTAACTGGCTCAGTGATAGAAAACAGAGGGTGGTTATTAATGGTACACACTCAGATTGGGTCACTGTCACTAGTGGGGTACCACAGGAGTCAGTATTGGGCCCTACTCTCTTTAATATATTTATTAATGATCTTGTAGAAGGCTTGCACAGTAAAATATCAATTTTTGCAGATGACACTAAACTGTGTAAAGTAATTAACACAGAAGAGGACAGTACACAAGCCGGTAAGTATAACACCTGTCGTGGGTAAACTGTTTGAAGGTTTTGCAAGAGATGCTATCTTGGAGTATCTCAATCAAAATAAACGTATAACACCATATCAGCATGGTTTCTGAGGGTTCGAGCTTATCAAAGTTATTTAATACGTTTCTATGAGGACACTAGCGTAACTATAGAGGTCGCAGCGGTCGCAATTGCGACCGGGCCCCTAAGCCAGGGGAGCCCACAGGGCCCTCCTTGCCAGTGGCACACAGACAAGACACAGTGCAGAGCGGGAGGCGGCTTTGGGCTGTAGGACTGCCGAGTGCACATTACATTTTCCCAGTGCACCAGAGCAGATAAACGGGGGCTTGAGGACTAGATGCCCTGTAAAAGAAGACATAGCTACCAATGAGGATGTCTGCATTCAGTCCGGCGTGCTGCAGTCTCCTCTTCTATAGCAGCTGTTGCCTTGCCCCCTCCTCCTCTTGTCATGAGGCCTGCTTCTGAGCTCCGGTAGGTGTGCCCATCCCCCACTTCCAGCATGACTTTTCAGAGCAGGAGCCCTCAGCATAGGATGGCTGGTGGCTGACTTTCAGAAGTTAGCTGGAGCCTGGCAGGTCTGTTAGTCTCCTGTCACAGCATGCAGCTCGGCATGGGCAGGGAGTCTCCATCTACTTCCTCATAGAAAGGACTCAGAACTGCAAGAGAAGTCTGAGGAAGCAAGGTGACAGCAGACTACAGGTGACACAGGAGAAGGGGAGGCATGTGTGGGCTCAGGATTAGTATGATATCAGGGATTTATCCACATGTTCCCATCTCTCAAATTGGCCTTCAAGGCAAAAAATACTGTATTTCTGCACTACTACCTTCCTCTCCTCATGTCTATTATTGGTGTTTTTTAACTTCACTTTATTGGTGTCTTTTTTTCATAAATGTGTAGGGTCAAGTGATTCTGATTATTATTCTGCCTTTCCCTCCTCCATCCTCACAGCACTGAACAGTGAAGACCCCCGTGGCTCACTGTTGATGCACTTACTACCTCCCTTCTATATCGCTGGCCGTATATACTATACCTATTCTGCCCTGTCTAGCTGACATCAGTACACCGTCAGTGGTGAGCGCTGATAGTGTACAATATGTGTGATCTGTATCGCAGACTAATTAGCTGTCCGGGAAATGCAGGAGATCAGACAGTGATCTCCTGCTTCTCCTGGTAGCTAATTAGGGTGAATTCACATGACCATATGCATTTTGCAGACTGTAAAATGCATATCTGCAGAAAATACAGACGATGTCCGTGTGACGTTCATGTTGCATCCGTTTTTTCCCCCAGACTCTTTGTAACAACGCCTGTTCTTGTCCACAAAATGGACAAGAATAGGACATGTTCTATATTTTTGCGGGACTTCAGTATGGACAAAGGGATGTGCTGTTTGCAGTTTTTGCAGCCCAATTGAAATAAATGGGTCCACATCCCTTCTGCAAAAAATTTGGATTGGATGCAGACAAAAAATGTGGTTGTGTGATTAGTCATCAATACAGATCACACATACACTGTGAGTGCTCACCACTTACAGTGTATAAAACAAAATGTGTGGTAAAAATAATCAGAATTACTTGACTTGCTCTACACATTTAAGAAAAAACACAAAAAAAAATTATCTGAGGTCTGATGTGGAGGTTGACATGGAGGTCTAAAGAGAGTCAGATCTGAGGTCTGATGTGGGGTCTATGTCAGAAGAATCCCCGCAAACGCTCAGTGTTTCAATAAAGTATATTCTTTATTTCAGCAGATGATCAAAGATTAAAAGGATGTTTTTTGGCCCATTCATCCTTCCCCAACTGCTGTATTACCCTGTATGTTTCATAGAGCTGTAGGTAATCTTTTCCAAGTATGTCTTCAACAGTAGGGCCATTTCACTTTTTATCTCAGGTAGAAAGGCAATGTGCTCAAACCATTGAGGGAAGGGGGGCCCAAGCTGAACTCTTGCACCAGGGCCCATGAGCGATTAGCTACGCCCCTGTATGAGGAAGTTAGTTCTAGACTTAACCAGGATGTGTCATTGGATGTCATATGTTTTGACTTCTCCAAAGTATTTGATACAGTGCCTCATAAAAAGTTAATATATAACATGAGAATGCTTGGACTGGGAGAAAATGTCTATGTGGGTAAGTAACTGTCTCAACAATAGAAAACAGAGGGTGTTTAGTATCGGTATACACTCAGATTGGGTCACCTTCACTGGTGGGGGACCTCAGGGGTTAGTACTGGACCCTGTTATCTTCAATATATTTATTGATGACTTTGTAGAAGGGTTACACAGTAAAATATCAATTTTTGCAGAAGACACTGAACTGTGTAAATTAATTAACACAGAAGAGGGTAATATACTGATACAGATGGATCTGGATAGATTGGAGGCTTGGGCAGAGAAGTGGCAGATGAGGTTTAATACTGACAAATGTAAGGTTATGCACATGGGAAGGAATAATGCAAGTCACCAGTACACACTAAATGGTAAAACACTTGGTAACACTGACATGGAAAAGGACCTAGGAATTTTAGTAAACAGCAAACTAAGCTGCAGAAACCAGTGTCAGACAGCTGCTGCCAAGGCCAATAAGATAATGGGTTGCATCAAAAGAGGCCTGTGATGAGAACATAGTCCTGCCACTTTACAAATCACTAGTCAGACCACACATGGAGTACTGTGTACAGTTCTGGGCTCCTATGAACAAGGTAGACATAGCAGGGCTGGAGAGGGTTCAGAGGAGGGCAACTAAAGTAATAACTGGAATGGGTGGACTACAGTACCCAGAAATATTATCAAAATTAGGGTTATTTACTTTAGAAAAAAGACGACAGAGGGGAGATTTAATAACTATGTATAAATACATCAGGGGTCAGTACAGAATTCTCTCCCATGATATATTTATCCCCAGGACTGTGACTGTGACGAGGGGACATCCTCTGCGTCTGGAGGAGAGAAGGTTTGTACATAAACATAGAAGAGGATTCTTTACTATAAAAGCAGTGAGACTATGGAACTCTCTGCCTGAGGAGGTGGTGATGGTAAGTTCACTAAAAGAGTTCAAGAGAGGCCTGGATGTATTTCTGGAGGGTAATAATATTATAGGCTATAGTTATTAGAGATGGGTCGTTGATCCAGGGAGTTATTCTGATTGCCTGATTGGAGTCGGGAAGGAATTTTTTTCCCTAAAATGGGGGAAATTGGCTTCTACCTCACAGGGGTTTTTTGCCTTCTCCTGGATCAACTTGTGGAATAACAGGCCGAACTGGATGGACAGATATCTTTTTTCAGCCTTATAAACTATGTTACTATGTTACTATATATAATACTGGGTAACACCAACATGGAAAAGAACTTTTGTAGTGGACATCAAACTTAACTGTATAAACGATTGTCCAATAAGGCCAATAAGATTTTGGAGTGCATCAAAAGGAGCCTAGATACCCGTGATGAGAACATAAGAACAAAGGCCACTTTACAAATCACTAGTCAGACCACACATGGAGTACAGTGTACAATTCTGGGCTCCTGTGAAAAAGACAGACTTAGCAGAGCTGGAGAGTGTTCAGAGAAGGGCAACTAAAGTAATAACTGAAAAGGGTGGATTACAATAGTCTGAAAGATTATCAAAATTAGGGTTATTTAGTTTAGCAAAGGTTGACTGAGGGAAAACCTAATAACTTTGTATAAATATATCAGGGGTCAGTACAGAGATCTCTCCCATTATATATTTATCCCCAGGACTGTGACGAAGGGACATCCTCTGTGTCTGGAGGAAAGAAGGTTTGTATACAAACATAGAAGAGGATTCTTTACGGTAAGAGCAGTGAGACTATGGAACTCTCTGCCTGAGGAGAAGGTAATGGTGAATTCACTAAAAGAATTCAAGAGGGGCCTGGATGTATTTCTGGAGTGTAATAATATTACAGGTTATAGTTATTAGATTTATGGAGAAGGTATTATTGATCCAAGGAGTTATTCTGATTGCTTGATTGGAGTTGGGAAGGAATTTTTTCCCTCTAAAATAAGAAAATTTGCTTCTACCTCTGTTTTCTATCTTTCAAACTATGTTTCTATGAAATACTGCCTTTCCCCTTTCTTTTTTGTCTGTTTTGCAGAAAAATCTGCTCAATTCAAACTCCTCCAGACTGAGGTGGGGGGCTTTGGACCCACATTTTAGTGATTGGTGGGGGTGTCAGTGGTCCCAGCCATAACACATTTATCACATATCTTGGTTTTTAATGCAATGAGATAACACTGTTAAGCAACTTTTTGTAGGGGAATCTTTGCACTGAGTGAAGAAACGCCTAGCTCTAGCTCTGGCTACAGTAACAATATAGATACCTAATACTGCATAGGAGCTGCAGATGCAAAATGATTGTGATAATAGCAAGAGATTGTTAATTAATGGAATATACAAAGCGGCTTTTTTATTTTTAATGCATGCAATGAAATAATTGTTTGCAAAAGATACTTTCAGTTCAACCAAATATTATGCATAATGGACATTTCATTTGGGAATACTATCCCTTAGAAGGCCATCTATCAATGCAAATTTGGGTGGTTGTCTCAATTCTCTTTAATAAGAACAATTATTGCTTTTCAATATACAGAATTTTTGCTATACTTCTTACTGGCAGCGATTAACAGTACCATATTTCATGTATGTATGCTAGTTGGGATTTTCCAAATCTAATTGGGCATGCTTATGGCTAGTGAAAACATGTGCATGTTGCTCTAGTTTCATTGCAATCATGTAAGATTACTGGATTCACACAATATTTCTCCAGTCTAGAGAAGGTAACTGGAAGAAGTGACAGGATGACTCATATGACCTTCAACTAAGAGTTGTCGTATTGACATATTAGGCGTTAACTATTCTCAGCTAGAATCCAACGATTCATTAGGAGTATACATGACACTTCATAGCTGATTACATTGGAAAACCTTAATGTTACAATGTTGCCTACTGTTCCGTAACTTTCACATATATTCTATGTTAAATACGTTACAAACTATACTTATACCTGAAAAGCACTGTTCCAAGAAATCACAAACATTTCATAATTTCATTCCACTATGGGACAGTCATAAAAACAGGAGTAACATCTCTAACCATACTTAAAGATGTACCAAAATATCAAATAATGGATGCAAATAATTTGGTGCAAATCACATCAGTATAAGGCAGTTATGGCGAACCTTTTACAGACTAAGTACCCAAACTGTAACCAAAAACCCACATATTTATTGCAAAGTGTCAACACAGCAATTTAATCTGTATACTACTTCCATGTACTTTATCATTTAGCTATAATATCCTGCCTACATTCATTGCACTGCCTGTGCCGTTCATAGTGTGCCCTGCGCTGATGAATAGCAGGCATATTGGTACATCTTAGACTTCATCCAGGACGTGGGTGCCCATAGAGAGGGCTCTGAGTGCCACCTCTGGTATCCATGCCATAGGTTCGCCACCACTGGTATAGGGTCAAGCAAGACTGACTTCAAAAATTCCCCTTGTGATAAATCTCCACTATGGTGTATACCTAGCTGAAGACATTTTTGAAACTGCTAAAAACACCTGTATTTTCCACATTGGTTCTAATACCCCTTTCCCCACCAGGGGATGCTCTTAATTTATAATGAGGCGCACGCCTCCTTTTGGCAGTCCATGCTCCTGGAATGAAACCTATAGCAGAGCTGGCGTCAGTCAGAATTCATGCCAGAAAACTGTCAAGAATGATAATAGATCTGTTCAGGGCAATGGCCCCACATCATACATGTGCCACTACCCCTTTCTAAAAAGTAACTAGGAAGGGATAGAAGCGCTATTTGCACAAAAACTCTTGTGCAAATTGCAGTTAAAAATTTCCAAACACTGGGTTTGAATTTTTTTAACCACAAGGTCTTTTTTCCAGACTTATTTGTATCACACACATTATCCCTCTGGAAAGGTGAGGAAACAAAACCTACAATAAAATGAAAAGTGTGAACAGTGCCTAATTATCATATTAACAATAATAATTAGTGATGAGCGAATCGAAGCGGCAATATTCGTGATTCGCACGAATATTGCCCGCTTCGGCTCGGCATCCCGAGGCAGCGCGGACTCGTGATTATTCGTGCGTCACTGCAAGTTTGAAATGCCCGTTTTTTTCAGCCAATCAGCATCAAAGGGAAGCCTGTGGCAACACCTGCTGTGATGTAACAGCCCCTATACCTCCCAAGCAGTGATTGGCTGGCAGTGACATGTGACCTAAATTTACATAAGGTAGGGACCTGCAGCATCAGCCTCATTGTGCTTTGGGAAGGAGAAGAGACAGACAGTGTTAGCTAGTGTAGTGTGTGCAGCAAGCAGTTAGTTAGGAGTTAGGTTAGGAAGACCCAACAGTCCTTTTAAAGACTATACTCTGAAGAACAGTATACAGTATATACTGTAAGCCTGTATTCTGTGTAGGATAGGAAGCCCCAACAGTCTTTTTAAAGACTAATTGATTCTGTGAAGAAAACTATACAGCATATGCTGTAAGCCTGTATTCTGTGCAGGATAGGAAGCCCCAACAGTCTTTTAAAAACTAATTGATTCTGTGAGAAAAATTCAGTATATGCTGTAAGCCTGTATTCTGTGCAGAGCTGTGCCTGGTACACCTTGTCCAGCCACATAGCTCAAACTATACATCTGTAGACAGATATATTCCTGTGCATGACTGTGCAGTGACTAGGGTATACATTTCATCAGCCTGCTATATACCTCACAGTCTATAGATACCGTATTGATCTGTAGATTCTAGTTTTATTTGCGCAAACTGCGTACATTTTTTTTGGATAGGTCTGAAAATAATTTTACCTGCATATCTATCTATATTGTCCGTTGAATTTTACTGCTCTGTTATACACGGTGCAGTGAGTTGGGAAAAAAATTTCATCAGCCTGCTATATACCTCACAGTCTATAGATACTGTATTGATCTGTACATTCCAGTTTTATTTGCGCAAACTGCGTAAATTTTTTTTTTTGAATAGGTGTGAAAAATAATATTACCTGTGTATCTATATTGTCCGTTGAATTTCACTGATCTGTAATACACGGTGCAGTGAGTTGGGAAAAAAAATTTCATCAGCCTGCTATATACCTCACAGTCTATAGATACCGTATTGATCTGTACATTCCAGTTTTATTTGTGCAAACCGCGTACATTTTTTTTTGGGATAGGTGTGAAAAATAATATTACCTGCGTATCTATATTGTTCGTTGAATTTCACTGATCTGTAATACACGGTGCAGTGAGTTGGGAAAATTTTTTTATCAGCCTGCTATATACCTCACAGTCTATAGATACCGTATTAATCTGTAGATTCTAGTTTTATTTGCGCAAACTGCGTACATTTTTTTTTGGATAGGTCTGAAAATAATTTTACCTGCATATCTATCAATATTGTCCGTTAAATTTTACTGCTCTGTAATACACGGTGCAGTGAGTTGGAAAAAAAAATTTCATCAGCCTGCTATATACCTCACAGTCTATAGATACCGTATTGATCTGTAGATTCCAGTTTTATTTGCGCAAACTGCGTAATTTTTTTTTTTGGGATAGGTGTGAAAAATAATTTTACCTGCATATCTATATTGTCCGTTGAATTTCACTGATCTGTAATACACAGTGCAGTGAGTTGGGAAAAAAATTTCATCAGCCTGCTATATACCTCACAGTCTGTAGATACCGTATTGAATCTTTACAATTATAATAATATAATACTGCTACTGTGCACATGGAGAACCCCAGAGTCAGGGGGAGAGGGGGAAGAGCTGGAAGAGGTGGTCGTGGAGGGAGAGGTGGGAATCGTGGTGGTGCTGTGGTCAGCGGTGATGACCGTGGTGTGCGTGGTGACACAGTGCCGGCTGCTGTGGGTACAGTGGAAACACGTAAGGTCAGGGTGCCTGGTCAACTCCAGAAGTTGGTAGGGCAGCGTCCTACAACTCTGACAGACCCCAAACAACAACAGGAGGTGGTTCAGTGGATTGCAGAGAGCACGTCCAGCCACCTTTCGTCTGCCCCCTCATCCAGCCAGTCGACTTCTCTGAGCCAGGGTGTCTGTCCTCCAACTCGCCCTCCTTCTCCCCAGCCAGAACCCTCTAGGGGTATGTCCCACGGACAAAATTTATCCATGGAACTCTTCAGCCACCACTTCCCTGATGTGCCAGTGGACGAGCTGCTATGCCCTGATTCTCAGGACCTTTTGCTGTCTCTGGGTTATGAGAGTGGGGAGTTAGCATTGGCGTCTGAGGAGCTGGTGGAAGATGACGATGAGACACTGTTGTCGGAGGTAGTTGTCAGGGACGTCACTGTAGAGTCTAAGGAAGACCTGGGGGATGATGAAGGGACAGATCCTACTTGGGTGGATGAGGCAACTGGAGGCAGTGGTTCAGACTGTGAGACGACATCAGCACCACAAGCTGTTGAGAGAGCCAGAGGGCTGCGACAAGGGAGAAGCCAGGGCCGAGTCACTACTTCCCCAAGTGCTCCTAGAGGTCACGCTCCAGCCCGTACTATGCGCCACTCCTTAGTTTGGGAGTACTTTAAGGATGATGAGGCCGATCCTCGTTTGGCGGTGTGCAAGCTGTGCCACACGTCAATGAGCAGGGGTTCAAAACGCAACAACCTGACCACTAGTAGCCTGCGCAAACATTTGGAGAGAACCAAATGGTTTGCACTTCTGTCAGCTGGTGACGTTGACACAGTTAGTCCAGCAACTGTGTCTCGTCCAAGCCAGGACGTTGCAGCCTCCAGCCCCGAAAGGACCCCTCCAGCTCCATCTCCCTCCCTCTCCTCCACTCATGTGTCCCAGTGCGGCATTCAACTGTCTCTACCGCAGACATTTGAACGCAAGCGCAAGTATGCAGCCACCCACCCCCATGCGCAAGCTCTAAATGTGCACATCGCCAAGCTGATTAGTTTGGAAATGTTGCCTTACAGGCTTGTGGAGACAGAATCCTTCCACAACCTTATGGAGGCGACAGCCCCCCGTTACTCTGTCCCCAGCCGACACTATTTTGCCCGATGTGCCGTCCCCGCCCTGCACCGGCAAGTGTCTGAGAACATCGCCCACGCTCTCAAAAACGCGGCTTGTAGTAAAGTCCACATGACCACAGATACGTGGACGAGTTCCGTTGGCCAGGGACATTACATCTCCCTCACGGCACATTGGGTCAATCTGGTGGAGGCTTGGTCAGAGACCGATCGTGGGGCTGCACATGTGCTACCCACACCACGAATTGCAGGACATAGTTCCGTCTGTGTGTCTCCGGCACATTATGCCTCCACCTCCTCCTCCTCCTCCAAAGTGGCAGTGATGCCCCAATCGTCAAGTATCAATTCCTCGATGGCCAGCAGTTTCAGCACTGTGGTAGGGAAGCGGCAGCAGGCAGTCCTGAAACTGCTGAGCCTGGGGGATAAGAGGCACACGGCTGAAGAGCTCTTACAGGGCATCAGGGGGCAGACCAATGTGTGGCTGGTGCCGTTGAACCTTCAGCCAGGAATGGTGGTCTGGGATAATGGGCGTAACCTGGTGGCGGCTCTGCATCTTGGTGGGCTGACTCACGTGCCATGCATGGCCCATGTGCTCAACTTGGTGGTCCAGCAGTTCCTCAAGACCTACCCCCAGTTGAGTGAGTTGCTCACCATTTTCGCAAGTCCACCACCAATGCCGCGACCCTCAGGACTGTGCAAGGGCGACTACAACTCCCTGTTCACCGGCTGCTGTGTGACGTTCCCACGCATTGGAATTCGACGTTACACATGCTAGTCAGGGTGCACCAACAACGCAGGGCAGTTGTAGACTGCCAGCTGATCCCCTGAGGTGGTAGTCAGGCCAGTCAGCTTCCTCATGTCTATGCTGAGGAGTGGACGTGGATGGCTGGCATCTGCCAGGTCTTAGGTCCCTTTGAGGAGGCAACAGAGATGGTCAGTGGTGATGCACACATCATCAGTGTCACCAACCCTCTGTTGTGCCTCATCCAGAACTCCTTGAGGAACCTAAGATCTGAGGATTCAGCAGTGTCACAGGAGGTGGGGGAAGACAGTGACATTGAGAGCACCCTGTTGTCAGTTTCGCAGCGCGAAACCGAGGAGGAGGAGGAGGCTGAGGAGGAGGAAGAAACTCTTGGGCACCATGCATCAGGTGGTTATTCGATGCTACCTGTTGAGCGGGTATGGGCTGAGGAGGATGAATTGGGGTCGGAGGAAGGTGATGGAGAGTTCGCTAAGTGAGGAGGCTGAAGGCTTGCGTGTTGGCACAGTAGGGCACATGGCAGACTTTATGCTTGGCTGTCTTTGTCGTGATCCCCGGGTACTGTCCACCAATGACTATTGGGTGTACACCCTCCTTGACCCACGCTACAAGGACAACTTTGCCCAACTTATACCCGTGAAGGAAAGGAGCACCCGAGTCACTTTCTACCACAAGGCCCTGGTTCAGAAACTGCTACAGGCCTTTCCAGACCAGTCGAGCAACAGGGGGAGGACTGCAGTGGCTGAAGTTGGAGAGGAGAGGAGGGGGAAAGTCAGTGTAGGCGCCAAGGGCAGGGGTACACTATTCCATGCTTTTGCCAAGTTTCTTAAACCCCAGCAAGACAGTACGACACAGCCACAGGGCAGGCAGAGCAGGGCGGAACAGTACCGCAAGATGGTGAGGGAGTATGTCGCGGACCAGACCAACGTCCTGACCGATAACTCCACGCCATATAATTACTGGCTGGCCAAGCTGGACAGGTGGCCAGAACTTGCGCAGTACGCTCTTGAGGTGCTTGAGGTGCAAGTGTACTGTCTGAAAGGGTTTTTAGTGCCGCAGGGGGTATCATTACGGACAAACGGACGCGCCTGTCCACCGACAACGCCGACATCCTCACGTTCATCCAGATGAACAGGTCATGGATATCCCCCCAGTTCTCATCCCCACCTCAGGCTACCTCCTAAATTGCTTGCTTTCCTCCTCCTCCTCTTCATCTGAGTTGCATATGCAACAATTTTTCAGGAAAGTCATCCGGCTTCCTACTAACAATTTTTCAGGAAAGTCATCCGTCTTTCTACTAACAATTTTTCAGGAAAGTCATCCGGCTTTCTAAAAACAATTTTTCAGGAGTCATGCGGCTTTGTAACCAAATTTTTTATGAAAGGCCATGGGGTTCTATACACACAGTGCTGACGGAAGCCCATCAGCCTTTCTAAACACAATGCCCACTGCCTCTCCCAAGCGGTTGTGGTGCTGATGTTGCCTCACACTTAAAATTGATCTGTTCCGCTCTCTTCCTCGGGCTGTCTGCGGAGAAGGTGGACGCTCCAAACCGGTATCATGGCGGCTCTCCGGCCCCTCATTAAGCCCAGGATCGTCGAGAAGCGGACGAAAAAGTTCATCCGCCACCAATCAGACCGTTATGTAAAGATTAAGCGTAACTGGCGTAAACCCAGAGGTATTGACAACAGAGCCCGCAGGAGGTTTAAGGGGCAGATCCTGATGCCCAACATTGGGTACGGTAGCAACAAGAAGACCAAACACATGCTGCCCACAGGGTTCCGCAAATTCCTGGTCCACAATGTCAAGGAGCTTGAGGTTCTGTTGATGAGCAACAAGTCCTTCTGTGCAGAAATCGCCCACAACGTCTCCTCAAAGAACCGAAAGACCATTGTGGAGAGAGCGGCACAGCTCGCCATCAAAGTGACGAACCCCAACGCCAGACTGCACAGCGAAGAGAACGAATAAATATCGATGTGGTTATTTGTGCTAAATAAAAGTTAAATAAACACAAAAAAAAAAAAAAAAAAGATCTGTGCCTGTGCCTGTTCCACCCAAGTTGAATCTTTCCCATCATGAGAAAGTCCCCCCAAGGAGTTCCCACTGTAACTTGCTTCACTTTCAACTACCTCACCCCCCGACACCTTGTCCACCACCTCCTCAGACAACACTGGTAAATCCCCACTGTCAGCACACTGAGACTGCAAAAGGTCTTGCGAATTGGGGCAGAGAATGTTCTGGGGTATCACATCAGAGAAGGGGTGAATATGGGGTTCCAGGGAGTACGTGACCACATGCAATCTCCATCCAAAAAGTCATACTGAGGCTCACCACCATGCTTCACACTGCAATCTTATTGAAAGACAGACAATCAGGGGTTCACCGCCAGGTTGTCAGGCAGCATTTTTAAGTGGGTCACCATTACCATGTCCCTGAAAATTGCCTTGGGGTCATCACCAGACTATTGGCCAGATTTAGAAAAAATGGTGCAATTAGGGAGCCTCAGAGGCATCCCTACATGCTGCCCCTGGTGTTTCCTATCCATTTCCAAGGTGTTTCCATCTTTTTCTGAGGTTTTCACATGTTGGGACAAACTTGACTGTGCAGAACCTTTGGCCCCTGCAAAAATATTCGGGTCTCCCATAGACTTTAATGGGATTCGTGATTCGGCTCGAACCCACGAATCCCGCGGAAAATTCGGGCCGAATTCCGAATCCCCGAATATTTTAGGATTCGATCAACTCTAATAATAATATGTTGATGTTAGCAGGAAGGATGACTGCATTTATTACACTTTTATATTTTAATATAATACTTTTATCCTTTTTTTAAAGGGGTTTTCTAAGAGTTTTTTTTTAAACTGATCGGTGGGGTCTGACATCCGAGACCCCCGCTGATCAAGTGTTTGAGAGCGTCACTGTTTTTTCCAGCTTAGCCTAGGCCAGGGCTGGCCAACCTGCGGCTCTCCAGCTGTTGCAAAACTACAACTCCCAGCATGCCCAGTCTGCCTACAGCTATCATCCTACAGCAGGGCATGGTGGGAGTTGTAGTTTTACAACAGCTGGAGAGCCTCAGGTTGGCCAGACCTGGCCTAGACCATGAGACATCATGTTCATAGGTCACATGGTCTAGGTGCAGCTCAGCCCCATTGAAGTAAATGGGACTGAGCTGTGACACTAAGCACAACCATTGTACCATAAACAAATATATTTAGTCCCAAATTGTCAATTCTACTATGAGTGCTGCAGGTCTCAGGCGTAGTGTGTCCTATTCACACCAAGTTCCAACATAACATACTAAAAGACCGCGCTGCCCCCAGTAGATACAGCTCCCCCTAGTCCAAAATATATAGACAACTTTTTCAGTGTTATTTCATCACATGCCCCTGAAGAAACAGAAGTGAAACAAGGGACGGGCACATGACAGGAGACCGGTTTTAAATTTTATATGCCTTTGTTTTAAGCAACTTTGCAAGTACAATAAATGTTGGATTTGCAAAAGTGGTTGTGGTACTTCACTGCAGGGGCGGACTGGGAACTTGGGCCCTGGAAAAAAACACTAAAAGTGGCCCCGTTTTGTAGTGAGGTCCTAATTGATGGAAGGCAGGGCCAGCAATACCATATTGTGGCACATTATACCACTACAACAGAGCCAAATACCACAGTCCATCACAAAATACTGCCAGCAGCACAAAATACATCCCCAAAAACTTCCACTGGGAGGCCATGAGAAGAGCCCAGGCGGCCCCTGGGCATCAGCCCACCAGGAAATTTCCCTGTAAGATCTATGGCCAATCCGCCCCTGCTTCACTGTCTTCTGCGGAAACTGTCTGCGGAAAGGAGTCGTTGTGGAGTCCACGCCTGATGAATCATTGATTGACTACATTGAAAAAGTTGTCTATATATTTTGGACTGGCTGTATCTGTATCTACTGGGTGCAGCGTGGTCTTTTACTATTTTATGTTGTAACCATTGTACTTTGTACAGCGCTTTGTTTGGTGAACCGGGAGAAGACCATGGCACTACTGCTAGTGCTGGTGCCTTCTCAAACACTGATCGTGGGGGTTCTGGGCATCAGACCCCCAACGATCAGAAACTGATGACCTATTTAGATGAAATGGCATCAGTAAAAAAAAAACTGTAATTTAAACAAATGTAAATGATTGATAAAAGTTGAACCCAATTTGAAATTATATTAGAAATATTATGCTTCTGACTGTAATATGGCATTGTACATTTTTAGCTGACATCCCGGATCATTTGCTGTCTGGGATTTGCCTATTCAGTAATTCAGCCGATGAGTGTTATTTATCATATAGCCTGCACTGAAGATAATAGGGCGTAAATTTTTTTAAGTAATTTTTTTTCTGTAAACAGTTTTCATAGCAGCTTATTAATGATCACATTCTGTAGTGAAACAAAGTAACAAGGTCCAAGTGGCCGCTGACACAGACATCTGTAAGTAATAGCCTGTGAAGTTCAATACACTGCAGCATTGAGAAGTGATTTCTGCTTCCTTCACACAATGTATCATTTTATTCCCAGTGCTGTTACAAAAACCAATTGCACTTCATTTATGTGATGCCGCTATGATCTCCATTGAGGAACATATTGTTACATTACTTTCACTGCAGAAGCAGAAAAAAAACTTCCGCTTCAGCCAGAAAAGATGAAAGTTAGAGGAAATGTGTTATCCTGCACTCTCACAATAAAGTCTAACATTCACCACTTTTTCTATATCCATAGTCGGTGAGGGCCACTTAATAGTCATGGGCTTTCTGGCTTAGAAAAGTTGCAAAATTTGTCGCAAGTGCCGGTTTCTGATGAAATGTGTAATTTTATTTTTTAGCTTTTTCAAACTCCCTCAACACTTTTCCCAAAAATGAGTAGGATTTGGAAGAGGTTCGAAATGGATTTAATTTCTGGTGCATGGACAGCGTAATATGTGACAAATGTACTAAAAGCCATGAGTCTCTTAATAAATTGGTTGGATCTGCCTGTTAAATGGTTGCCCACAACCTGTCTTAGAATGTGAGGTGGACTGGTTGCCTCTATTTGAAGAGCTACAAGGTTACGAGGCCTCACTACACACTACGCTCTGGCACTTGCATGTAAAGTAGTGTAGTGAGGCCTCGCCTCCTCACCTTACTAGGCAGCTCTGCAAGTGGAGGCAACCAGTCCACCTCACATTCTAGGACAGGTTGCTGATGGCCAGTCCTAGATAACCCCTTTAATCCTTCAAAGTCTATATTAAACTTTGTCGGCACTACCATTAGCGTTCATGACCTGAAAAGTATAACAATGATAATATATAATTGCGTTGATAATGAATCCAAAGTGCAAGTGTGAAAAGAGCCAAAATTTCTTCAGTACAATTTTGCACATTCTTCATTTACAAAGTAGATGGATAGATATTAGATAGATGATAAATATGCAGAGAGACAGATAGATTAATAGATTTAGAAAGACATAGATAGATATTAGATAGACAGATACATAGTAACATAGTTTGTAAGGCCGAAAAAAGACATCTGTCCATCCAGTTCAGCCTGTTTTCCTACAAGTTGATCCAGAGGAAGGCAAAAAAACCCCTGTGAGGTAGAAGCCAATTTTTCTCACTTTAGGGGGAAAAATTCCTTCCCGACTCCAATCAGGCAATCAGAATAACTCCCTGGATCAACGACCCCTCTCTAGTAACTATAACCTGTAATATTATTGCCCTCCAGAAATACATCCAGGCCCTTCTTGAACTCTTTTAGTGAACTTACCATCACCACCTCCTCAGGCAGAGAGTTCCACAGTCTCACTGCTCTTACCGTAAAGAATCCTCTTCTATGTTTATGTACAAACCTTCTTTCCTCCAGACGCAGAGGATGTCCCCTCGTCACAGTCACAGTCCTCGGGATAAATAGATGATGGGAGAGATCTCTGTACTGACCCCTGATATATTTATACATAGTTATTAGATCTCCCCTCAGTCGTCTTTTTTTCTAAAGTGAATAACCCTAATTTTGATAATCTTTCTGGGTACTGTAGTCCACCCATTCCAGTTATGACTTTAGTTGCCCTCCTCTGAACCCTCTCCAGCTCTGCTATGTCTGCCTTGTTCACAGGAGCCCAGAACTGTACACAGTACTCCATGTGTGGTCTGACTAGTGATTTGTAAAGTGGCAGGACTATGTTCTCATCACGGGCATCTATGCCCCTTTTGATGCAACCCATTATCTTATTGGCCTTGGCAGTAGCTGTCTGGCACTGGCTTCTACAGCTTAGTTTGCTGTTCGCTAAAATTCCTAGGTCCTTTTCCATGTTAGAGTTACCCAATGCTTTACCATTTAGTATGTACTGGTGACTTGCATTATTCCTTCCCATATGCATAACCTTACATTTGTCAGTGTTAAACCTCATCTGCCACTTTTCTGACCAAGCCTCCAGTCTATCCAGATCCTGCTGTAGCAGTGCACTGTCCTCCTCTGTGTTAATTACTTTACACAGTTTAGTGTCATCTGCAAAAATTGATATTTTACTATGCAAACCCTCTACAATATCATTAATAAATGTATTGAAGAGAATAGGACCCAATACAGACCCCTGTGGTACCCCACTAGTGACAGTGACCCAATCTGAGTATCTACCGTTAATAATCACCCTCTATTTTCTATCACTGAACCAGTTACTTACCCACATACAGACATTTTCTCCCAGGCAAAGCATTCTCATTTTGTATACTAACCTTTTATGTGGTACCGTGTCAAACGCTTTGGAGAAGTCCAAATATACGACATCCATTGAGTCGCCGCGGTCAAGTCTAGAACTTACCTCCTCATAGAAACTGATTAAATTGGTTTGACATTGATAGATGATTGATAGATAGATAGATAGATAGATAGATAGATAGATGATTTCGAATTTCAGTTTCTCTACTTTCAAAATACATAGTAATACCTCAAAAAAATAGTTATTATTTTACATTCCCCATATGTCTACTTTATGTTTGGATCATGTTGAAAATGACATTTTAGTTTTTTGGGACGTTAGAAGGCTTTGAAGTTTAGAAGCAAATCTTAAAATTTTTAGAAGATTTCAAAAATCTATTTTTTTAAGGAGCAGTTAAGTTATGAAGTCACTTTGTGGGGCTTACATAGTGGAAACTCCCCATAAATCACCCCATTTTAGAAACTACAGCCTTCAAGCTATTCAAAACTGATTTTACTAACTTTGTTAACCCTTTATGTGTTCCATGAGAATTGACGGAAAATTGGAATGAAATTTTAAATTTTCACTTTTTTAGCAGATTTTAAATTTTAATCCATTTTCCATAAAACACATCAAGGGTTAACAGAAAAACAAAACTCAAAATCTATTACCCCGATTCTGGAGTTTACAGAAACACCACATATGTGCACAAAAACTAATGTATGGGCACACAGCAGGCTTCACAGTGGAAGGAGCACCATATGGCTTTTGGAGAGCGGAATTAGCTGGAATAATAATTGGGAGCTATGTCACACATGAAGACCCCCTGAGCTGGCCCTACAGTAGAAACCCCTCAAAAGTGACCCCATTTTGGAAAGAGCACCCCTCAAGGAATCTTTCAAGGTGTGTGGTGAGCACTTTGAGCTCAAAGGTGTTTCCTAGAATTAGAATTCACACGGAAGTGAAAATGAAAAATTGCTTGGTTAAAGGAGAAAATGCACCCCATTATGCGTTCCCCATTTTCTCCCCATAATAGCAACACCCCATATGTGCTTGTAGCCTGTTGTGTGGGCGCACAGAAGGCCTCTAGAGGCAAACAGCAAAAATATGGATTTTGCAGGCTAGAATTAACAGATATGGTTTTTTAATTGCCATGTCACCTTTAAAAATTTCCTGAGGTCCCCAGCAACTAAAAACCCCAAGAAGTGACCCCATTTTGGAAAGAGCATCCCCGTACGAACAATTTAAGTCGTTGAAAGGGTACTTTTTAGCAAACTGGTGTCTCACAGAAGGCTGAAACACTTGTAAAAGCATTTCAAAGCACACATTTGTGAAAATGAAAAATTACTAGCAGACCCTAATTTTTCACATTCACAAGGGGTTAAAGGAGAAAATGCAACCCATTATGCGTTCCCCATTTTCTCCCCATAATAGCAACACCCCATATATGCCTGTAGCCTGCTGTATGGACACACAGCAGGCCTCCAGAGGCAAACTGCAAAATATGGATTTTGTAGGCCAGAATTAACAGATATGGTTTTTTAATTGCCATGTCGCGTTTAAAAATTTCTTGAGGTCCTCAGCAACTAATAACCCCAAGAAGTGACCCCATTTTGGAAAGAGCACCCCCGTACGAACATTTTAAGTGGTAGAAAGGGTAGTTTTTAGCAAACTGGTGTCTCACAGAAATGAATATGTAGTGATGGTGAAAAGTGGATATGTAAGCTATTCGGAATATATCTGAGGTACAAGGTGAAAAAATTTCAGGATACATCAAGGATGAAACTAATCCATGGATGAGTGGTAGACTCTGAAACAATCCTTGATGCACAGGCCAGGTTTTTCAGGTCAAGTTTCGCAGTGGTATATAGTGTCCTTCCTAATTCCCCTTTTTGAACACACCCTGCATCGTTTTTGGGTCCTTCCCTTCCTCGCTGTTTGGGGGACTTCACCAGGGAAATGTTGTCCTGGTACAACTCGGGCACCGTAACTTGAAGTAGTACTGAAGAAGTACTGGGGGCCTCTTCTGCTTGGTTGGGAAAAATTAGGGCCTTGATGACTACTTCTTGAAAGTGAAGGAAAGTTCCCGTGTGTCCCGCAGATTTAAATAGCACGTAAGCATTGTAAATTGCCATCTGTACAAGGTGTACGGCTAGTTTTTTGTACCACACTTTTGTTTTTTGTGTGGCACTGTAGGGCTTCAGAACTTGATCTGAAAGATCAACTCCTCCCATGTGCCTGTTGTAGGCCAGGATGCAGTCCGGTTTGAGGACAGTAGTAGTGGTACCACGTACCGCGGCAGGGGAGCTGGATTTGGGGTGAATGCTGGTCAGTACAAGGACGTCCCTCTTGTCCTTGTACTTAACCACCATCGTGTTTTCATGGAGGAGAGCCCTACTTTCACCCTCACAAAAATGACAGGTCCTACTGTACACATCAGAATAGGAGGGTGATTCCCGTTCTACCTATAGATTCTATATTAATGTTATGTTCCTGGCCCGTGAATGTATTTTATTTACATACCGATGTTGTGACTAAATAGGTAGAACGGGAATCACCCTCCTATTCTGATGTGTACAGTAGGACCTGTCATTTTTGTCACGTGACTGGACACACCGATGACGTGTATGGGAGGGGGTTTTTCCTCCGCTCCCTGACGTCGCCGGAGGGCGGCCATGTGATAACTTCATGTGACCGGGCTTGGTCACGTGATCGGGAAACATGCGCATGCGTAGTGGCCATCCAGGAACGCCGTGCAAATACATCGATTATAGGTGATTCCCCATCTGTGATGTTTTTTTATTCTATATGTTTTTAACTTGCAATTAAGTACTCTATACACTTATGGAGGAATCATACACGATTATAGGGGTACATGTTGGAGTACTTTTGAACCCCATCCGTGATGCCACAGTATAAGAAACAAACCAATTCACAGTTTGACTTTATAGGATTGCAGTTTATTCACCTATGATTATGCTTGTATTTCACAATTGATCATGTTTATATTTTGTATACTATGTGTCACGTGATACGCACTGATTGTCACATGATTGTTTGAACTCCGCCTTTTTTCACTATATAATGAGAGTGTTACACTGAATTTGTTATGCTTGAAAAAGGTATCATTGAGAATACTGAAACGTTGCATCTTGTGTGGGAATAAAGAGTCCAACACTGTTTCACAGTTCGGAGTGCTGCCTCGGTTTTTGAAATATATTGACTGGCGTGTTGTCCCGGATCCAGGAGGACTTGCACCCAAATTGTCTGTTTGTTGGCTAGTGCTGCTGTTACTTTTTGAATTATAGATTATTATATATATATATATATGATATATATCTAACTGTCACTAGCTGGAGTAACAAAAAATGTGTGTGTGCGTGCAAAAACTGTAGTAAAAAAAAGTCACTACAGTGAAAAAAAGCGAACACTAGCTAAAAATTAACTTATATCTATATATATATAGAGATATGAAGCTCTATATATATTTATATAAAACCCTAACTGTACTTCCTTCTTTTTAACAAAAAAAAAAAAGAAAAACTGGCAAAAAAAGAGGAAGAATTAAAAAAAAAAGGACAAAGAATGATCCCCAGGTGCTGATCAGGCTGGTATGCACTGAAAAGCACTGGGCGGTCACAGCTCGCACGCAGAAAAAGCTGTGCGGAGCTGAAAAATTGTTAAAAAACAAAAATAAGCCAAAAAACGCACGGACCAAGTGGCGTCTGTAAAAAAAGGACTGGAGGGGGATGGGGGGACGGGAGGGGGGAGGGACAGGGACGGAGGGTGGGTTAGGGATCTGTAACTGCTTTTTCTTCTTTTCTTCTTCTTTTCTTCTTCTTTTCAACAGTAAAAAGGCAGATAGCAGTGGTGGTACACCACAAGTCCCAGCAAGTCAACAGCAGCACAGAAAAGGACAGTACCTCTCTGCATGCAGTCACCAGCTAGAATGGCTGCATGCAGGAAGGTTCTGCCCCTTCCTGTGCAGCGTTGCTCCAGCCAATGGCAGCGCTGGCAGGGGACCCAAAACACAGGAGTCCCCTGCCTGACTTCAGGAACGACAGGTGCACCTGTCACCTTCAGATGACCCCCCCCCCGGGTCCCCCTGCAGCTCCGGTTACTTCCGGGAGCTGCGATGGGCCGGTCTATGGAAACCGGCCAATCGTAGCCACCGGAGATGCAGGGGGACGGAAATACCACCCCTTGCCCTTAGGTAAGATGGCTGCCTGCAGGGTAGTGCAGCCATCACACCCCGGTTCCCCGGCGATCACACCCAGGGACCGGGTCACCGCCGCGCCGTAGCTCTACGGCGCTGGTCGGCAAGTCCCTTCCCGCTGGTCGGGAAGGGGTTAAAGAAGAAGTTACAGGTCTGTGAGAGCCAGAAATCTTGCTTGTTTGTAGGTGACCAAATACGTATTTTCCACCATAATTTGCAAATAAATTCTTTAAAAATCAGACAATGTGATTTTCTGGATTTGTTTTCTCATTTTGTCTCTCATAGCTGAGGTCTACCTATGATGTCAATTACAGGCCTCTCTCATCTTTTTAAGTGGGAGAACTTTCACAATTGGTTTCTGACTAAATACTTTTTTCCCCCACTGTAAGTATTTGATCCCTCTAGCAAACTAGACTTAATACTTGGTGGCAAAACCCTTGTTGGCAAGCACAGCAGTCAGATGTTTTCTGTAGTTGATGATGAGGTTTGCGCACATGTCAGAATGAATTTTGGTCCACTCCTCTTTGCAGAGCATCTCTAAATCATTAAGATTTTGAGGCTGTCGCTTGGCAACTCTGATCTTCAGCTCCCTCCATAAGTTTTCTATGGGATTAAAGTCTGGAGACTGGCTAGGCCACTCCATGACCTTAATGTGCTTCTTTTTGATCCACTCCTTTGTTGCCTTGGCTGTTTGTTTTGGGTCATTGCCATGCTGGAAGACCCAGCCACGACCCATTATTAATGTCCTGGTGGAGGGAAGGAGGTTGTCACTCAGGATTTTACGGTACATGGCTCCAACCATTTTCCCATTGATGTGGTGATGTAGTCCTGTGTCCTTAGCAGAGAAACACCCCCAAAACATAATGTTTCCACCTCCAAGCTTGACAGTGGGGACGGTGTTCTTTGGATCATAGTCAGCATTTCTCTTCCTCTAAAGACGGCGAGTTGAGTTAATGCCAAAGAGCTAAATTTTTGTCTCATCTGACCACAGCAGTAGCACCTTCTCCCAATCACTCACCGCTCTCTAGGACATACCGTTCCTGAGATATTCCCAAAATATGACCTGTATTAGCCAATGGAAGTCTTTCTCTTCAATTCCCAACTGCAATACTCTCCACAGACACACAGGTTTATCGCAGGTTTCCATAACAACCCAGCCATTTCTCTTCACTGCTTTAAAGGGGCAGAGCACTGTGGATGACACTGTTAAAGTGGGTATTCTGGTTACCATAAATATAACTAATGTTTTAGACTAATTCATCATCAATCATTACCTAAAATAATGTAAATTTCACATATTTACCGTTCAGTAGTAATAAAAGATGTTTTCTTCCACTGCTACCCACTGTGTTTCCTCATAAATTACCATGGCATTGACTGTAATTCAGGCCACCCTCAAAAAAAGGATTTAAAAGCCCTCAACCCAGGTCCCGCTAAAACACGCCCCTGACCCGATCAGGTCACGCCCCCTCCCACTCCGCACCCAATGGGGATTAAAAAAATGAAGGTAAATATCAACTTCTGTCAGCTGCAGGGGAGGGAGGCAGGGTGACTTTCTCTCTGCAATGACACACAGAAACATGAAATGAAATATACCCGTGTGAAGCCGGGTCCTTCTGCAGTAATATATAAAATTTAGACAAATGTTATTTTCTGTATTTTTATTTTGGATATTCTCTCACTGTTAAAATTAACCTACCCTAAAAATTTGAGACTGTTCCATTCTTTGACAGTGGGCAAACTTACAAAATCAGCAAGGGATCAAATACTTATTTCCTTCACTGTAGATAGATAATAGATATTAAATAAACATATATTAGATAGATAGATAGATAGATAGATAGATAGATAGATAGATAGATAGATAGATAGATAGATAGTAACATAGTAACATAGTTTATAAGGCCGAAAAAAGACATCTGTCCATCCAGTTCGACCTGTTTTCCTACAAGTTGATCCAGAGGAAGGCAAAAAACCCCTGTGCGGTAGAAGCCAATTTTCCTCACTTTAGGGGAAAAAATTCCTTCCCGACTCCAATCAGGCAATCAGAATTACTCCCTGGATCAACAACAACCCATATCTAGTAACTATAACCTGTAATATTATTACCCTCCAGAAATACATCCAGGCCCCTCTTGAACTCTTTTACTGAACTTACCATCACCACCTCCTCGGGCAGAGAGTTCCATAGTCTCACTGCTCTTACCGTAAAGAATCCTCTTCTATTTTTGTGAACAAACCTTCTTTCCTCCAGGCGCAGAGGATGTCCCCTCGTCATGGTTACTGTCCTTGGGATAAAGAGATCATGGGAGAGATCTCTGTACTGACCCCTGATATATTTATACATAGTTATTAGATCTCCCCTCAGTCGTCTTTTTTCTAAAGTGAATAACCCTAATTTTGATAATCTTTCTGGGTACTGTAGTCCACCCATTCCAGTTATGACTTTAGTTGCCCTCCTCTGAACCCTCTCCAGCTCTGCTCTGTCTGCCTTGTTCACAGGAGCCCAGAACTGTACACAGTACTCCATGTGTGGTCTGACTAGTGATTTGTAAAGTGGCAGGACTATGTTCTCATCACGGGCATCTATGCCCCTTTTGATGCAACCCATTATCTTATTGGCCTTGGCAGCAGCTGTCTGACACTGGTTTCTGCAGCTTAGTTTGCTGTTCACTAAAATTCCTAGGTCCTTTTCCATGTCAGAGTTACCCAATGTTTTACCATTTAGTATGTACTGGTGACTTGCATTATTCCTTCCCATATGCATAACCTTACATTTGTCAGTGTTAAACCTCATCTGCCACTTCTCTGCCCAAGCCTCCAGTCTATCCAGATCCATCTGTAGCAGTGTACTGTCCTCTTCTGTGTTAATTACTTTACACAGTTTAGTGTCATCTGCAAAAATTGATATTTTACTGTGCAAGCCTTCTACAAGGTCATTAATAAATATATTGAAGAGAATAGGGCCCAATACTGACCCCTGTGGTACCCCACTAGTTACAGTGACCCAATCTGAGTATGTACCATTAATAACCACCCTCTGTTTTCTATCACTGAGCCATTTACTTACCCACATACAGACATTTTCTCCAAGGCCAAGCATTCTCATTTTATATACTAACCTTTTATGTGGTACCGTGTCAAATGCTTTGGAGAAGTCCAGATATACGACATCCATTGATTCCCCGCGGTCAAGTCTAGAACTTACCTCCTCATAGAAACTGATTAAATTGGTTTGACACGACCGATCCCTCATGAAGCCATGCTGATATGGAGTTATTTGCTTATTTTCATTGAGGTACTCCAAGATAGCATCTCTTAGAAAACCTTCAAACAGTTTACCCACTACAGATGTTAAACTTACCGGCCTATAGTTCCCGGGCTCTGTTTTTGGACCCTTTTTGAATATTGGCACCACATTTGCTATGCGCCAATCCTGTGGAACACTCCCTGTCAGTATAGAGTCCTTAAATATCAAGTATAAGGGTCTGGCAATGACATTACTTAATTCTCTTAGGATACGTGGGTGTATGCCATCCGGTCCTGACGATTTGTCTATTTTAATCTTTTTAAGACGCCCCAGTACTTCTTCCTGCGTCAGACATGACACTTTTAAAGGGGAATTCACTTTTATATTCTGCATTTCATCTGACAGTTTATTTTCCTCAGTGAATACAGTGGAGAAAAAAATATTTAAGAGTTTTGCTTTCTCCTCATCGCTCTCTGCTACTCCCCCCTCACTACTCTGTAAGGGGCCGACACCTTCAGATTTATACTTTTTAGTATTTATATAATTGAAGAACATTTTAGGGTTAGTTTTACTCTCTTTAGCAATTAGTCTTTCAGTCTCTAGTTTAGCTGCTTTTATTTGTCTTTTACAAATTCTATTTTTTTCCTTATAGTTTTTCAATGCTTCCTTGCTTCCCTCCTGTTTTAGTGATTTAAATGCTTTCTTTTTGTCATTTATTGCTTTTTTTACAGTTCTATTTATCCACATTGATAGATAGATAGATAGATAGATAGATAGATAGATAGATAGACAGACAGACAGACAGATAGATAGATAGATAGATAGATAGATAGATAGATAGATAGATAGATAGATTTGTGTGCACCCAGGCAGACTGCAGGCTAATTACTGTGCGCACATAAAGATGTTTGCTTCCTGCTATGTCTTCCAGCATGCTCACAGTTAGGTAGTGATGGATGTGAGGGAAAATTACTTATCCAAAGTCCAATCAAGCTGTGGATACAAATATCTGTACTTGAGTGCTAAAATTACATTTTATTGAGGTTATGATTTTCCTTGAAACATTACCCTAACATAGCATATGATTGCAAGAGAGGATGTGAGCACAAGCCAGTCTAATCTGTGCAGGAAGGAAAGGCCTAGGGCACTCAAATATACCAAGGTCAATCAAATCCTTATTTACAGCGCAGCATAGAAAAATAAGGCCTATGAGCAGATTTTCTGTTACATTGGCCCACTGTAAATAAGTTTAAGAAAACCAGCACAGAAAAAATCCAGACCATCAAAACATTTCAAGCAGCAATTTGCAGGGGAGTGCATGGAAAAAAGAGGGTACACTGCAATTATTAAAAAGAAACCCTGTGGTTGCATCCATAGTACTGTAAGTGAGTCTTAGTAATACATCTCAGAAGAAACACTTGAAGAAGCACTACCACAAAAATGTTTGTTCTCTGACCTGTTAGAAAGGTGCATGATACAATATAAACTGTAGTGAAGGTACTCTTCTTACCTGAGATTGTATTTGTGAGTTATAACCTCCCTTCTGATCCTCAGCTGTGTCATGTGAACAACTCTCTGATCTCCAACTGATATATAATATGAAGTCCGTTACATCTCTATTCAGTCCTATGAGACTGATATTGAGGCCATAGGAATACATAGAGAAACTGACTTCCTTTCCACACATAAGATGCTGTGTTATTTGGAGAGTCAGAGTGTTGATCACATGACACAGCCGAGGATCAGAAGGGAGGTTATAACTCACAAATACAGACACTGGTAAGAATATTACCTTCACTACGCATTTTTTGGGGGGTATACTATGGCTGTACATGGCTGTACATTAGTACACATAAGTACATACTGAACACATATGTACATACCTGGAGTATTCACATCAACTATGATCCATTTAATATGCAGTCGCCAAATTACAGTCCCTAGCTTGACAATGTCATTGCTGCCATGACTGACATTTTGCACATTCACAACTGATACTATTTCCCCTCGCTTCTCCTGACATGTGCAGTGATCTGAGGTATGAAAAACTTGACTTCAGCACATCACTGCACAGCGCATCGTCAAACACAACAGCATCCCGTCTCCTGAGAGGATGTGTGAGACTCAAAGTAACATGGTCAGGTTTGCGTCAGTGACTCACGGGTTGCAGGTAGATGCCTCGATGACTCCATGCCCTGCGTTTACCTACTATTAGGTACATTTTCAAATAATTATTTCTTGAAAACAACCGGACTGAGACTTTTACTAGAAAAAGCATTGATTTCAGTGAGATGTGACCTTAAGCAACATGTGATTAGGTACATAAGGCAAAATAAGATGACAGGTTCCCTTTAACATATAGCATATACAGTAGTACAGGTGGAAATATTTTAATGAGAGCCTTCTAACAAACAAAGACCTTCCACAGCCATGTCTAGTGGAGAAGAAGTCAGTGTATCGATAATTCACTAACCTAATAATCTTGCCTAAATTGAATTGCATTTCATATTCTTTCCCTGAGGGCTCATGCACAGTGTTTGGTCCACATCCAATCTGCAGATCAGACACAGACCCATTCATTTCAATAATGCCACAAAAGATGCGGACAGCAACACTGTCTGCTGGCTGCATCCGTGCGTTCGTTCCGCAGCCCCACAAGAAAGATAGAACATGTCCTATTCTTATACCTTTTGTGGAAAAGTATAGGACATTTCTATTGAAGTGAAAATGAAAATGGCATCATGCACACGGCCAGGATCCGGATTCAGTATTGTGCATGAGCCCTGACTGTTGGAAGAGTTTGCATGCTGTCATATACAGTACCCCAGTAAAACTACACGTATTTACATACTAGAAACAAGCAGAGCCAGGACAAAGGGTGTTTGGGGGCAGGCGACTAGGGTGCCACTTCACATGAAATTGAAGTGGGTGCAATATAATTGAAAAATGTGTCTTGCAGCATTGTTCACTTTAACTTACTCCAGCCTTCAATATTTCACACTGCCTGTAAGTGTCCTTATCCCAACCTGTGGGATATGGATAATAGGACACAATGGGAATTAAAGCTGAGGCTGGGATCAGCATGGCTGAGGCTGGGATCCCAGTGCCGGATACAAGCACCTGTTCAGTAGCGTAAGGGACAGACCTCTTACCTAGAAGCATACTAACCAATAAGCGCTTCCCTCATTAGACTGAATAAGTGCTAATTGGTTGTTTCAAATATCAATAAACTCCTCCACCAGGATAATTAGGGAAGTGCTCATTGGTTAGTTTGCGGCTCAGTTAGAGGGCCACCTTTTGCAATACTGAGCAGATGCCGGCACAGGTTATCGTCCTCCTTCCCTCCCTCCATCCTATACATACTTCATAGACAAAGGTATGAGGAAAACTACACATTTTACCTAAAGGAGCCTTTATGACAGCCTATTTTAAATGCATAGGTCTTAATATGGAGTTGGGCAGCTTCCACTCTAAGAAGCATTTTATACAAGACTTTGGATTGTGTCTGTAGGATTTTTTTGCTCTTTCATCCAGAAGAGCATTTGTGAGGTCAGACACTGATGGTGGATCAGAAAGCCTGGAAAAGGTGTTTTAGCCTTGAGACATTTACTCTGACTTGGCCTCTCACCCAGTTAAGCCAGTACTCTCTGCTCTGCACTGATGAGGGGCAATCACCCTGAAACAGCTGTTTGCAGATGAGGTGCTGGCTTATTTAATATCCGAGTCATGTCTCAAGGCTTATTTAAAGAGCTGAACATTGACTTACAGGATAGCTGCCTTACATCTGATGGCATTTATAGGCAGAGCTTGTTAAGAGCTTATTTGCATCCCTTTTCTTCCCAGAACTCCAGAGGAGCATGAATGGCCTATAAGTCTCCTCACACCAATTAAGGCACTCTCTCCCCAAGGAGAGATAGTACCCCCTTTATCTGAATTGAATTCATGCATTGGGGGACACAATTTGCCTTATCGGTCTAGGGTATCAAAAGACATTGTCCGTGCTCCACCAACAAGGGTCCTGTGGTTTGTACGGTACAGTAAGTGTAGGATGTGCAATAAGTAGGCAGACAGAGGCTCTACACACAGAAACAAACTAATACACAGCAGCTGCTGTTTGCACAATTGTATTATTTTGAATATTTTTGTTTGGTGGGTTCCATCTCATTTTTATTAAAAAATAAAAATGAAAAATTGAAACATGCATTCATAGATTTACACATAAATTTTATGCAATATTGAACCATAATTTGGTTCCTCACGAGGAGAGGGAAATGACACCTTTAGGTGAGGATAGACAGCCATTTTCTTCACTAGTGACAGTACACATACCCATTATGGAAAGTATAGATAAACTGCAGCTGACAAGTCCAGCTCCCTGCTGTCAAAAACAAATAATAAAATTCTTCTTTTTAATAAAATATCAGTTAAATGATACCATCTGTTTTCGAATAGGAAATCAGGAGCAGACATGCAAATGATGTTCCTCAGCTGCCACTCACTGTCATAGTACTTGGGATATTTATATTGAATATAGCCACAGAGGAAGAATATTTGCATAATTATTCAATGACTATAGAGATTCAGAAGATACCAAGTCAGTTTAAATAAAAACACTGAAATGAACCTTAGAAGTCTCAGTCAATGGATAAAAGAAAAATATAGGATATGTTTGTGTATTTTATGGAGATTCCTTCTGTACAATTCCATATCTATCATATAATAATAATTATATTTATTATTATTATTATTATTAGTTGAATATTGGCCTCCACAAAATCCAGAAATACCTGCGTGTTTGTAGACCATAGTCTTTTCAGAATGCACACTGAAAAAGGGTAGTAGTGGAGGGGAAGGTCTAGTTCCCTGAAGACCACAACACTGAAGAAGAATAGCTGCACTCTCCAAATGATACATAAGTAAATAAACCATACTTTTTAACATTTTTAATATGCTTGTGACTACAGTACATACCAAATATTTCATTCTAAGAAAAAAGGCTATATTCCACTAAATTGTGAAATTGTTCCATACAAATGAATACCAGATAATAAAGATGAAGCCTACAAGGCGTACAAAGCAGTACAAGTCAAAAATAAACTGGATACATTTAGATGTTTAGCCATTTATTTAAGTTGCTTTGTCATATTTCTAAAACAAGAACAGCTGATTTTGAATTACCACTACTACTTATAGCTTGATCTGAATTCCCCAAACACAAATTTTCTGAGACTTTTCCTGGAGAGGTCAAGTAACAGTTGAAGGTATAACTCACAAGTAGTAAACTTCTATAATCATAGATACCAGTTTCTAGGACTCAAACAAATAGAAAATTCTGTGGTCTCTATAGACCTTTTTTTAGTTCAATGAAATTAATTTACGAGAGAACCAAATGTTGAATTACAGATCAAGGATAGTAGATAAGAAACCTTGATTTTGTGTTTCCTCAGTGGCCTCCTGCTTTTGAAGTTATGTTGCCTTTTGTAGGCAAAGCATTCCAATAATCGAAAGGACGTAGCAAAGGAATGTGATTCCACTTTTTGTAGGGTAATGGTCTCCAATCAGTGGCTCTCCAGTACAGCTCCTAGTATGCCCTGATGACCTAGTAACATAGTTTATAAGGCCGAAAAAAGGCATCTGTCCATCCAGTTCGGCCTGTTATCCTGCAAGTTGATCCAGAGGAAGGCAAAGAAAACCCTGTGAGGTAGAAGCCAATTTTCCTCACTTTAGGGGAAAAAATTCCTTCCCGACCCCAATCAGGCAATCAGAATAACTCCCTGGATCAACAACCCATCTCTAGTAACTATAACGTGTAATATTATTACCCTCCAGAAATACATCCAGACCCCTTTTAAACTCTTTTAGTGAACTTAACATCACCACCTCCTCAGGCAGACAGTTCCTTAGTCTTACTACTCTTACCACAAATAATCCTCTTCTATGTTTGTGGACAAATCTTCTTTCCTCCAGGCGCAGGGGATGTCCCCTCGTCACGGTCACAGTCCTTGGGATAAAAAGCTCATGGGAGAGATCTCTGTACTGACCCCTGATATATTTATACATAGTTATTAGATCCCCCCTCAGTCGTCTTTTTTCTAAAGTGAATAACCCTAATTTTGATAATCTTTCTGGGTACTGTAGTCCACCCATTCCAGTTATGACTTTAGTTGCCCTCCTCTGAACCCTCTCCAGCCCTGCTATGTCTGTCTTGTTCACAGGAGCCCAGAACTGTACACAATACTCCATGTGTGGGCTGACTAGTGATTTGTAGAGTGGCAGGACTATGTTCTCATCACAGGCATCTATGCCTCTTTTGATGCAACCCATTATCTTATTGGCCTTGGCAGCAGCTGTCTGACACTGGTTTCTATAGCTTAGTTTGTTGTTCACTAAAATTCCTAGGTCCTTTTCCAAGTCAGTGCTACCCAGTGTTTTAGGGGTTGTTCACATATCAGTTATTTGATCAGTTATTTTCATCAGTTATTGTGAGCCAAAACCAGGTGCGGGTCAAAAACACCAAACAGGTGCAGATCTTTTCATTATACATGATCTCTGTTTAGTGTCCACTCCTGGTTTTGGCTGACAATAACTGAAGGAAATAACTGATCAAATAACTGATATGTGAACAACCCCTTACCATTTAGTATGTACTGGTGACTTGCATTATTCCTTCCTATGTGCATAACCTTACATTTGTCAGTTTTAAACCTCATCTGCCCAAGCCTCCAATCTATCGCGGTCCATCTGTAGCAATGTACTGTCCACTTCTGCGTTAATTACTTTACACAGTTTAGTGTCATTTGCAAAAATTGATATTTTACTGTGCAAGCCTTCTACAAGATCATTAACAAATAGAGATGAGCGAGCACTAAAATGCTCGGGTGCTCGTTATTCGAATCAAATTTTTCCCGATGCTCGGGTGCTCGTTTCGAATAACGAACCCCATTGAAGTCAATGGGAGACTCGAGCATTTTTTGCAGGGGACCGGGGCTCTGCATAGAGAAGGTTGCGTGAAAACCTGGAAACACCACGGAAATGGACAGGAAACAGCAGGGGCAGCATGCATGGATGCCTCTGAGGCTGCCTAATCGTACCATTATGCCAAATTCTGGGCAACAGCCTGGTGGTTACCCTCAAGGCAATTGTGCTGACCCAGACCAAAATGAACAAGGCACATGTGCTGGCACATGTTAGGAAAGCACCCAACTAGGTGCAACGAAGGTCCATCACCACCTGCAGGTGACACCACTGCTCATGCTGGCACTGCTGTGCTATCCCCCGCCCCACGACGCAGGCATAAGCCTGACACTGCATGGTGACAGCGTAGTGACACCAACAAGTGACCAAGTTAGATTGAGGTAGCAGGTGAACAACCCAAAAATGTAGCCTGACACAGCATGGTGGTGAACCCATAGTGACCAAGTTAGACTCAGGTGGCAGGTGAAGCACCCAAAAATTTAGCCTGACACAGCATGGCAGTGACACCACCAATGCCTAGGTCAGACTGAGATTGCAGTCAAATGTCTGTAGGTGAGCCTCCCAAAAATTTGTTTTGGAGTGTCCGAAGTTGACCCTCCTAAAAAATAGTTTTGGAGTGTCTGTAGTTGACCCTCCTGTAAAATATTTTTTTTATTTTTCCTGTTATTAGTTTATGTACAACCCATGGCTGGCATGTTGGGAATATATAGGTTTGCTTCACAGACGGTCCATTGCACCGTTACATTTTCTTCATCATTGCCAATTACTTTTTCACCAACTGTTGTCTGGCAATGATAAAGGGGAAGGTGAATCCACTGCTGAAGAAAAGTGTCATCCTCCTACAAGTCTCCACTTGTTCTCAATTGAAAAGGGGATGTTCTTGCCGTGGCCTTCCTCATAGTGGCCACTTCTGCGGATGACAGAGGTGGTGTACCTACGGACAGCCTGACCGAACATGATGGCAGACAGGGAGACACTCCCTCATGTAAAATTGTTTTTTGAGTGTCTGTATTTGACGGTACTAAAAAATTTATTGGAGAGAGGGCCTGTAGGTGGCCCTCCGTAAACATTGTTTGTACAGAGCGCCAGTTGGCCCTCAGAGACATTGCCTGTTGGCTCAGCGTTTCTGTGCGAAGAGGAGGAGGAGGAGGGGTTGGAGGAAGAGGCATAATAAGTCTGAGAAACCGTGACCGAGGTAGGCCCCGCAATCCTTGGTGTGGGCATTACATGAGTGGCCCCAGGGTCACACTCGATCCCAGCCTCTACCAAGTTAACCCAATGTGCCGTCAGGGAGATATAGTGTCCCTGCCCGCCAGCACTTGTCCACGTGTCCGTGGTTAGGTGGACCTCATCACTAACCGCGTTGGTCAGGGCACGGATGATGTTCTGTGACATGTGCTGGTGTAGGGCTGGGACGGCACATCGGGAAAAATAGTGGCGGCTGGGGACCAAGTACCGAGGGACAGCCACCGCGATCAGGTTGCGGAAAGCCTCAGTCTCTACCAGTCTATAGGGCAGCATCTCCAGGCTCAACAATTTGAAGATGTGGACGTTTAGGGCTTGAGCATGTGGGTGGCTGGAATTGTATTTGCGCTTGCGCTCAAATGTCTGCTGCAAAGACAGCTGAACGCTGCACTGGGACACATTGGTGGAGGTTGTGGAGGATCGTGCAGGTGAATGGGTGGTTGTAGGGCAGGAGGCACTCGTGCTGGGGTCCTGGGCCGGGGGTTGACTCGCCGAGCCAGCATGTGACACAGGGGAAGGGGCAGTGGTGTGACCCACAGGAGGTGAACGGCCTTGGTTCCACTGAGTCGGGTGTTTAGCACTCATATGCCTGCGCATGCTAGTAGTTTTTAAGCTGGTAGTGGTGGCTCCCCTGCTGATCTTGGTGTGACACAGGTTGCACACCACAGTCCATCGGTCATCCTCAGTTTCTTTAAAAAACCTCCAGACTTGCATCTAGGCCTCGGCATGGGAGCTTGACTCCGTGAAACAGTTGCTGATCTACCTGCTCTGGCCCTGCTTCTCCCTCTGGCCACCCCACTGCCTCTTCCAACCTGTTCTGGTGCTGCACTTGCCTCCCCCTCAGAAGCACTGTCTTGAGTTGGATTACCAACCCAGCTCAGGTCAATCACCTTATCATCCACCAGCTCTTCCTCCGATTCCTCACTCTGCTCCCCCCTCGGACTTACTGCCCTGACAACAATGTCACTGTCTGACAACCGTGTCTCATCATCATCATCATTATCATCCGACACCTCTTCACGCACTACTTGCACTAAGTCCACACTCTCATCACCCACAGACTGTGAAAGTTCTAAATTTTGGGCATCGGGACAGAGCAACTGCTCAGGTTGCTGTTGAGCAGTGGTTTGTGTCTCTGGGTAGGGTCCTGAAAAGAGTTCCTGTGAGTATGCCTGATCTGAATCCATACTTTCCATGGGGGGGGGGCAGGCTGGGGGGAAGGAGGTTGAGCTGGAGGAGACAGAGGTCTACTACCTTGGCTAGCGTGGGTGGACTGCGTGGAAGACTGGGTGGTGGATAAATTACTGGACGCATTGTCCGCTATCCACGTCATCACCTGTTCGCACTGTTGTGGTTTCAATAGTGGTGTACCACGTGAACCAGTAAGTTGCGAGATGAAGCTAGGGAGCGAAACTCTGCGGCATTCCACTGCTCCCTCATCAGCATTTACAGTGTCACCCTGCCCAGGACCACGGCCTCTGCCCCCTAGACTACTTGAACGCCCACGCCCTCGTCCTCCACCCTTAGCCCTTGGGTTCAACATTTTCTATATTCACCAAACTGTCGAGTTAATATCTGAGGCCAAAACCGTATTCAGTAGACAGTAGAATTACTATCTGAGGCAAAAAAATGTAGTCTTTAGACTCCAGCTATTGCACCGCAAACCACTCAATTTTGCACTGGACTGTAGTTTATATAACTGAGAATAAAAACGTATTCTCTAGACTGCGGCTAGTGTATCGCACACCTCACAATTGTTCACTGGACAGTAGTTTATATAATTGAGTGAAATAAATTATTCTCTAGACTGAGGCTAGTGTATCGCACACCTCACAATTGTTCACTGGACTGTAGTTTATAAAATTGAGTGAAAAAAAATATTCTCTAGACTGCGGCAAATGTATCGCACACCTCACAATTGTTCACTGGACTGTAGTTTATATAATTGAGTGAAAAAAAAATTATTCTCTAGACTGCGGCTAGTGTATCTCACAATTGTTCACTGGACTGTAGTTTATATAATTGAGTGAAAAAAATTATTCTCTAGACTGCGGCTAGTGTATCACACACCTCACAATTGTTCACTGGACTGTAGTTTATATAAGTGAGTGAAAAAAATTATTCTCTAGACTGCGGCTAGTGTATCGCACACCTCACAATTGTTCACTGGACTGTAGTTTATATAATTGAGTGAAAAAAATTATTCTCTAGACTGCGGCAAGTATATCGCACACCTCACAATTGTTCACTGGACTGTAGTTTATATAATTGAGTGAAAAAAATTAATTCTCTAGACTGCGACTAGAGTATCACACACCTCACAATTGTTCACTGGACTGTAGTTTATATAATTGAGTGAAAAAAAATATTCTCTAGACTGCGGCAAGTGTATCGCACACCTCACAATTGTTCACTGGACTGTAGTTTATATAATTGAGTGAAATAAATTATTCTCTAGACTGCGGCTAGTGTATCGCACACATCACAATTGTTCACTGAACTGTAGTTTATAAAATTGAGTGAAAAAAATTATTCTCTAGACTGCGGCAAGTGTATCGCACACCTCACAATTGTTCACTGGACTGTAGTTTATATAATTGAGTGAAAAAAAATTATTCTCTAGACTGCGGCTAGTGTATCGCACACCTCACAATTGTTCACTGGACTGTAGTTTATATAATTGAGTGAAAAAAATTATTCTCTATACTGCGGCTAGTGTATCACACAGCTCACAATTGTTCACTGGACTGTAGTTTATATAATTGAGTGAAAAAAAATTATTCTCTAGACTGTGGCTAGTGTATTACACACCTCACAATTGTTCACTGGACTGTAGTTTATATAATTGAGTGAAAAAAATTATTCTCTAGACTGTGGCTAGTGTATTACACACCTCACAATTGTTCACTGGACTGTAGTTTATATAATTGAGTGAAAAAAAATTATTCTCTAGACTGCGGCAAGTGTATTGCACACCTCACAATTGTTCACTGGACTGTAGTTTATATAATTGAGTGAAAAAATTATTCTCTAGACTGTGGCAAGTGTATTGCACACCTCACAATTGTTCACTGGACTGTAGTTTATATAATTGAGTGAAAAAAAAATTATTCTCTAGACTGCGGCTAGTGTATCGCACACCTCGCAATTGTTCACTGGACTGTAGTTTATATAATTGAGTGAAAAAAATTATTCTCTAGACTGCGGCTAGTGTATCACACACCTCACAATTGTTAACTGGACTGTAGTTTATATAATTGAGTGAAAAAAATTATTCTCTAGACTGTGGCAAGTGTATCGCACACCTCACAATTGTTCTCTGGACTGTAGTTTATATAATTGAGTGAAAAAAACTTATTTTATAGACTGACACTGCTGTACAGCACACCTCACAATTGTTCACTGGACTGTAGTTTATATAACTGAGCGACAAAACGTATTCCCTAGACTGCACTACAGATCCCAGCAAGCCAACGTACAGCAGCAGCAAAAATGAGTACTGAGAGGACTTTGGGCAATTTCATTGGGGTCTGTGTAGACCATGTGCTGTCCCATTTCTGCCACCAGTGCACAGTGTGCAGTCAAGATGGTGGTAGCTGCACTACAAGTCCCAGCCAGCAGCCGAGAGGAGGACAAAAAAAATGTCGTTGTAGCCCTTAGAAGGAGCGTTGGGTTCTTTGTGGATGATTCCTGCCTAACCAGATTCTAATTTCATGCCCTAACAGTGTGCAGCCAAGATGGCGGTAGCTGCACTACAAGTCCCAGCCAGCAGCCAGGAGGAGACCAAAAAAAAAAAACGTGCTTGTAGCCCTTAGAAGTGCTGTTGGGTTCTTTGTGGGTGATTCCTGCCTAACCAACAACTAAATTCAGGCCCTAACACTCTCCCTGACAGACAGCAGCTCTATCCCTAATCTCATGCAGACGGCGTATGACGCGAGCAGCGCGGGACCAGATTCTTATATTCCCAGGTCATCTGATCTGGCCAGCCAATCCCTACTATCGATTTGTAGGGGCCCCACGTGATGCTAGGAGGTACCAAAGACTCTCCTGCATGTTGATTGGCTGAAAAAAGGCGGCTAACATGCAGGAAGAGGAAGTTGCCATTTCCTC